>JABMDO010001709.1:0-15017 GCA_014851415.1 Cnaphalocrocis medinalis
TTCACGTGATGTTCATTGACGATGAGATCTAAGGTATGATGTATATGTATGGGATATGTATGGGAAAGTGTGTCTGTCTGTCTGTCTGTTTGTCTTTCTTTCACGCCAAAACGGAGCGACGAATTGACGTGATCTTTTTAAGTGGAGATAGTTGAAGGGATGGATACTCTGCATGTTACTACATAGGCTACTTTTTGCCCCTCCGAGCTACCCCGAATTTAACGCGAGCGAGACCGCAGACAAAAGCTAGTAATTCATAAACATCAAAGGTATGGATCCCTTTATGCGTAATACCAACTCGCTACTTGGTTTTTAGAACAGAACTTTGGGATCAAGTTGATGTAAGTGCTGTTTACCAGATACTAAATTATAAACTCTTCTATATTCTTTATCTAATTTATGAGGTTAGCCCAAATTCTATGGACTTCATTCCGAGTTTTGACGCCCAATAAAATATGAGTCGTTAAACCATTAATGGAGGGTGCCAGATCGATTCGTGTGTTGTTGATTAATTTCCGAATAAATCGAAGCGAAGGCTCAGATTTATAGGGGTTAGCTGCCAATACGATGCTGGGTAACTAGGGGCGCAACAATGTATCGATACACACGGATTTTCTTTTCCTTATTACCGTGTTGTTCAGCCCTGATAAAATTGTTTTAAAAAAATATTTCTATCTTAGCCTATACATATTAATAAATGTTAACAGGCAAACACTTAAATTATGTATGCTGGGTATGTAAGCACTTACTTACTACATACGCTGGCTCAGCGATGCAAGATGGACCTTGGCCTCTGACATCAAAGTTCGCCATTTTGTTCGGTCCGATTCCGCCCAATCATGCGTTTTTAGGTAGGATGCTGGTTATTTATTATTTTTTTTGTTAACCTAAACAATTCCACTGCTGGGCAAAGGCCTCTCCCAAACTCTTCGACTGGTCTCTGTCAGTAGCCAGTGCTAGCCAATCCTGTTTGTGGTGGTCTAATTCGCACACCATCGCTTTTTGGGTCTGCCCCTCAACGGTCGCTCATCTGTTGGCTTGTATTGTGTGACGATAATTATTATAGTTTTTGGTAATTAGTATTTCAATAACCACGACTTAAATGTTTAACCAATTAAACATGGTAACTACTAGCGGTTAAAAATTGCTATTATAGAAACGATATCAATAATTTTGCTTCAATCTATATTAACCACGATGGAATTCAGACAATGACATTTGAATTAAACGTTAACAGGCAACAAATTCAACATGCATTTCATTTATTTACAAGATAAATATTATTTTAACGTAAATAAATGGATAGACATTCCCATTCTATTGATTTAGTTTGGAATAAAATTCATCTAATATTTTTTCGTTTAAAGTTTCGGCGCTACATACACAGATTATTTTGATCATATTGCTAGGGATCTTTAGAACCCTTGTTGGTACACAAATATATTTGTATCATATAACTATGTATGTACGTACGTATACCCCGTGCAACAGACTAACTAATTATTCCGGTTAAAATGTTATCTCATATCTCACAAAACCTAGCTCGTTACAAACAACCAGTGTCATTAACCATCTGTAGCCTTACCATGAGTTTGAAATACTATCCTCCCTATCGAAAACTATCGCTTTGTCTCTTTCATTGTGATGCATTTGAAAGAGACAGAGCAATAGCTGTTTACGATATGTCAGTTTTAGATGTCAACTCATGGTAGCGCTACTGTGAACATTAACCACGTAATGTACCAATCATTTTGAACATCATTTGATTAACGAACTCTCGAAATTTTCCACAACAGTATTTTCCCAAAGAATGGCAAAAAAAACTTGTTTGACCGTGTGCGATTTTTATCCCTAAACTTATTTATATCGATAATTATTTTGAGAACTTCGCCCCACTATTTATGGAAGTTAGCTGCCATTAGGGTGCACGTTGACTACCCCGTTTTAATTTGTGTGGGTTTATATTCGATTTGCAAAGCTTTTGAATGTTCGCGTGTTGTAACTGGTTGGGGGGGGGGGGGGGTCATTTTTAAGGGTCAGATTTATATTGTTTGGTTGAATCACTTCGTACTGTATTTGTTTTAGCGAGATGGATCCAACCGGGTGATTTTCGGGGTCCCGGTTCGATCCCGGGTCGAGAAATTATGTTTTGAATTTTTTAACATAGCTCGGGATTGTATGATACCAATCCGCATTGGGCAAGCGTGGTGATTAAGGCTACGATGGAATTCGTTGTAGTGATAACATGATTTCCTTGATGGAGTCCTTTGCCCTGCAGTGGGACAGGGGAAGGCATATACTTTACTTTTACATTTCAAAACTTTTACACGATTGTAATTCCAGTGAGATTGCAGATGCATTTCCTCTTCATACATTTCCTCAGGCCATCAGCTGACGTCTAACAACTCTATTCCTACATTTCCAGTCTGGTTTCCGCTCACGTCCCTCCCCCCTCCCCACAGCTATCAGTTCCCAGACTTATGGCTCCCTGCCATTTCTCACAAACCAGAAAACTTTTCACTCCGTTTATTATAAAAGCATGAACTGAATATACCACCCGACTTTATTCAAACCAAATCTCTCACTTTACAAAGTCGTTACATCGTGTAAATAGAAGTTAAATTGCTAATTTATTCTAGTGAAATTTTCCCTAAATAATATAATTAATATGATAATAGCTTTTAAAATATCTAGGCCTAGCCTTTGGCAAGCTGGATTTGGAATTTTAATCGCTATTTAGCGGGAATAAATTAAAAGTTTCTCAAAGAAAATATCTCCTTGGAGTAATTCAGAGAAGTTTCAGTATTCATTACTGTGCCGAATTTATTTGTGTTTTTGAACTCCCAGGAATTAGTCTGTAATTCAACACGTAACAGTGAGGTAACTCAACACAACACAGACAGACTCAAAAGGTAATTAGTTTGCTCTTTTGTGCCTGTCAACCTCATATTTGGATCTCACTGCCGCTTACCATCAGACGGAGTGAGGTCATCCTGATTGTCCTCAATATAAAAAAAAACTTAACTGTATGACATCCTAAGTATTCTAAAATGAAACAATGTTATATTTAAAATCACTTTGTATTTGGGAGAGATCTGGTAATGAAAAGGTTAAGAGTATTGCTCTGAAGCGATAGTTTTGGACACAACCAAAAATAACACACTGAGATCAGATAAGATTTAATGTAAAGGATAAAAAACATGTGGTCCTATCTTATCTTAATGTGTAATTCAAAGATCTATCTGAAGTTTTCGATTAGGCGCTCGGGGAACGTTTAAATCATGATTCAGAATTTGGGGAGTCTTGTTACAACAAAAAAGCGACCACCATCTGACCTCGCAATCTTTGACAGGGGAACCACACCAACCAAATCATTAAAACAACTTTCAGAAACTATTTGAAACGTGTAAATTTCCTCACAACAAATAGATACTCTTTAATGACCAAAGTTAACAAATGTGTGTTTCGGGTGTCTATGGGCGGTGGCAATCGCTTGCCATCAAGTGATCCATCTGATCATCTGCCACACTTCTAGGTTGTTTAGCAGTTACTTTACTGTTATAAGCCTTGACTGTGCCCGTGTAAGTCTCTGAAACACTGTTGGTAAGTGTCACCCGATGAATATGTATGAGTTAAGATTCTTGTTCTCGGTGTAACTTCTCTTTCGTAGAAAAATATGGATCTGGTATGTTCCAATACCTACTGCCTGTAGTGCACATGTGTTTGGGCAGAACATTTATACACTATCTCACATCAAACACATCAATGTATTACATTGATGTGTTGTACGTACTTTCAATCTTAGTAAAAACACCGAGATTTTATGACGACCAAATAGCTCCCGACGTTCAACAATTCCCAATAACCAAGAACCATGCGTAGACAGACATGCAATAAAACAGAATATAACTGTATTTACGTTCCATTTTAGCTCTTACTTTATGAACCGAGCACGAAGCAGGCGCAATAAAAAAGTCATTGCTACATAAAACTGCGTAAAACCGAAAATAACGAGACCGGAACCCGGACTAACACCAAGCGCAATTACTGCCTGAATTTAGACCAGGAGCCGACATCAAATATAAGTGGACAAACATCACTAAAAATTCAAATTTAAGCCGGTAACTCACCAGTTTATCATAAGTAAAGTATCATCAGCCTAAAGTACCACTGCAGGGCATATCCTCCATCATAGAAATCAAGTCATCGCTACTATGATGGGCTTAAGCTTAATCACCACGCTTCCCAGTTGGTTTATCATGATTAATAAAGTTTTATATTTCATTTCAGATAATTATTTTAATAAATAAGATAGGTAGAGTGTGATAGACTATCTATCGATACGAGAAATATCAATAGTAATAGGTACTAAGTGTAGCTAATAGTATCAAGCAAAAAAGATAGATGCACACGGCAATAGTATCGATAGCTACTATTGATATTTGGAATAGTTTTCGAGGTCAACACTAACACAGAGCACTAAAAGAACCTAAAAGGTTACTAGTTAATTCCCGGGGTACCTACTCTTGACCATGATTTAGGATTTATTTGGGGAGTCTCGACTGCCGTCTAACCTTCGCAACCCTTTGACAGGGAATTCAGACTAACTGATTCAGTGGTTTTAAAAACTATTCAAAACGTTCAGTGCAACGATGTTTTCCCTCACCGCTAGGCTAGTGGAAGAAAAACTATGCACATAGATTTTAATAAGCTTTGAAACCACGTAATTTTCCATTCTTTTTTGTTCATCCTGAAGAAATGCGTTACTAACCTAACTAGATAAATAATAAATTCATACAACATTTCATACATTGACTTCATTCCGTACTGTTGCACGTACTATGCAAGCACTTGTAGAACGTAATTAAAAATACATAGAACGAAAACAAACAAAAGACAAACTATAAACATATACGTGCTCTTTGTAGTTTCACTCCTCTGGACATCCGTTTGACATTATTTAGCCCTGTATATCAAGGGGAACGAACAGTTTAACTATCGAATAAAACACGGTCACCGGTTTATTCGGGATTTAATTTCGTTTATCGGCCGCCAGGCGGCGCCCCCGCCTTGTCCGGTTATTTTATGAATGCTCGAAATTGTGACTTGACAACGCAATTGGGTGTTTTGGAATGTTTCGCAGATTTACGCAAGCGATGGCAAAGCGGATAATGAAAAGGGTGTACTGAATAAATTGAACCACTGCACGTAAATAATATTAATATGTAATTAGTTTAGTAATAATGGTGTTCCAGATGTCTATGGGCCCGTACTCATGCTCCCTCTCCACTTTGGCGTTGATGGAGCGCCGCTAGGGTTTAGTCGGTATGCTTCCGGCCGCTGCCGGATTAGAGCCCGACATAACCCGCCTGCCCCTAAAAGTAAGGTATGCGTAAGGACGCATTCCCCAGCGACAAAAAAAAAGGTGTCTTTGGTCGGCAGCAATCCTTTACCATCAGGTGGCTCCTCTGCCACGAATGACATAAAAAAATATAACTAGTACTGGTGCAAAATAACAATGATGTAACATTGCTAACTTTTTTTAAATGTAACAAAAAAAAAAAATGTTACAATTCCATACATCACAGAATTGTAACATTTCTTCCAAAAATGTATTGGATATGTTAGTTGTACAATTTATGGACGGGCGTTCATGTGGTTACGATTACGATTTTATACTTTTTGATATTTGTTTAATTTAGTTCTTGCAATATATAGACGGAGATCTTTAATTTTCATTTGAGTACATATTGTTTACGATACGCATACACTACGATTTCTGTGAACATTTCGGCCTTGGCCTAACTGGTCTTCAATCTTATTTCCATTTACTCTGAGTACGCAATTCATATTTTGATGATATGGTTGCCAATAATCTCAGTAACTAGATAAAAGGCGAAAAACCGTCAGAAGTGGATGAGGTGTATGTACCTATGTACAGCCACACATCAAAGTATACAAAACTGTTCAATTTCTTCAATTGACTTTCATCTTACTGTCATAAACATACGTTTGAATATCAATTAAGGAAATTTGACATGATGTGGTTACCTGATGTGTGGCTGACTGTCCTTAGCAGGAAAGCGGACCCCCGATTCTAAAGCACCGCTTGGAACGAAATCAGGATTTCGAGGAGTCTAAGATAATAATATCATAACACAAAAATAAATTTCAATTCCGCTAAAAGACTCGGACGAGAGTCTCCTTTTAGTCTTTATTATCACAACTTACTGTTTATGATCACAATATCGGCCATTAATCACATTTCATGGACATAATATTTCACCGATCGCTATTTGCCCAGCCTGAATCTCGTTGAGAGTAAGCCTCCCAACGTTTCCGAGCAATAATACCCAGAAGTAATAGCCTATAAACTTCGCATTACACTGTAAAAGTCTATTTGTCTGGTATGACGTCATTGCTACAATAAAACCATCCTAGATATGAATTAACTCGTAAATGTCTACATATTTACGCATAGTTAACTTTTGAATTTTAATGCAGTTCACTGACCCTGAAAATGATGTCTGATATTATGAAGGCTCATTGACTCGCTTTATAATTCGACACAAATGTACTCTGGAGAGTTAAAGCCAAAAATTTTATGTATCAAAAGTTTTTGGCTTTCGGAATATTTTGCAATTTATTGCCTTCTCTCAAAGGGCTCGATTTCGTAATCATCAGGAAATATTGCAGCTGCGTTTAACAAAATTAAGAAGGGTGGAGGGAAGAAGTTAGATTGTTTTACTTACTTACTACCCGACCCGAAGTGGATCTTGGCCTCCGACACGAGAATTTGCCACTCCGCTCTATTCTCAGCCACCTCTTGGCAATCCGGCCTTTGAAGGTGATCAAGATCCTAGATTCTTTTAGAAATTGTAAATTACTTAATAAAACGACGGTGTTTAAGCGTTTTATTGACAGAAGAATTCTGCTGACAACACTCTTAACAAAATCTCAAGTTCAAAGACTATTTGATCCATGCAAGTTATTTACGTGACAACTCACCGACCCACAATGCTAGTGTTAAAAACGACACAATTAAACGAGTGTAATTTTAATATCAGTGTCTGGCACTTCACTGCACAGAATAACACATCTTTTTCTCTCCCGATTCGTAGTCGATGGCTAGCAAACCAAATGAGACGCGCCGTCAGTCCATCTTAAGCTCTAATTAATTTCCCAGGCTTCCTCTCTGATTACGATAGGGAAATTAAACCCGCTCTCTACAGCAACGTGCCCATGGTAACATAGTCATATTGGCTTTCTTTTTTGGTGTCCGTATTTTTAAAGGAAAAAATATCATTTTCTTGTACGCTTGTCATTCTATACAGAATATATCTGACTATCTGTGAACATTAACATTCCTTCAACCACGTGTCCTGACCAACCATTCTGAACAACATCTGTTCAACGACTTTACGAAATTTATTCATCTAAGAACTCAAAATAGTCCTAAAACAATACCCAATAACCAAGAACCATGCGTAGACAGACATGCAATAAAACAGAAATATAACTGTATTTACGTTCCATTTTAGCTCTACTTTATGAAACCGAGCACGAAGCAGGCGCATAAAAAGTCATTGCTAACTAAAACCTGCGTAAAACCGAAAATAACGAGACCGGAACCCGGACTAACACCAAGCGCAATTACTGCCTGAATTTAGACCAGGAGCCGACATCAAATATAAGTAGACATATAAATCACTAAAATTTCAAATATAAGCATATAACTCACCTGTTTATAATAAAGTATCAGCCACCAAAGTACCACTGCAGGGCATATCCTCCATCATAGAAATCAAGTCATCGCAACTATGATGAGCTTAAGCTTAATCACCATGCTTCCCAGTTATCATGATTTATAAAATTTCATATTTCATTTCAGATAATTATTTTAATAAATAAGATAGAGTGTAAAAGAAAAAAAATCAATAGTATCTATAGTATTTCTAACAGAATCAAGCAAAAACAGTCGAAAGTTGCACTCGGGAATAGTATCGAAAACTACTTTGATATTCGGAATAGTTTTCGAGGCCAACACTAACGCAGAGCACTTAAAAGGTTACCAGTTAATTTCCAGGGTACATATGCTGGACCATGATTCAGAATTTGGGGAGGCTCGACTGCTAGCCTTCGCAACTCTTTGACAGGGAATTCAGACTAACTGATTCAGTGGTTTTAAAAACTATTCAAAACGTTCAGTGCAACGATATTTTCCCTCACCGCTAGGCTAGTGGAAGAAAATATTATGCACATAGATTTTAATAAGCTTTGAAACCACGTAATTTTCCTTGCTTTTTTGTTCATCCTGAAGAAATGCGTTACTAACCTAACTAGATAAATAATAAATTCATACAACATTTCATACATTGACTTCATTCCGTACCGTAGCACGTATTATGCAAGCACTTGTGGAACGTAATTAAAAAAATATATATAACGAAAACAACTATAAACATATACGTGCTCTTTGTAGTTTCACTCCTCTGGACATCCGTTTGACATTATTTAGCCCTGTATATCAAGGGGAACGAACAGTTTAACTATCGAATAAAACACGGTCACCGGTTTATTCGGGATTTAATTTCGTTTATCGGCCGCCAGGCGGCGCCCCCGCCTTGTCCGGTTATTTTATGAATGCTCGAAATTGTGACTTGACAACGCAATTGGGTGTTTTGGAATGTTTCGCAGATTTACGCAAGCGATGGCAAAGCGGATAATGAAATAGACCACTGTGCGTAAATAATAATATGTTATTAGTAATAATGGTGTTCCAGGTGTCTATGGGCGTCAGCAATCCTACCATCAGGCGGCTCGTCTGCCACCAATGACATAAAAAATATATCACAATGATGTCGCTAACTTTGATGAAATGTAACAAAAAAAATTAAATTTACAATGCGATACGTAACCGAATAGTAACATTTCTTTCAAAAATGTATTGGATACGTTAGTTGTGTAATTTGTGGACGGGTTTACGATACGATTTTAACCTTTTTGATGTTTGTGAGGTCAATTTAGTGCTTACGTGCAATAGAGGGAGATCTTTAATTTTCATACATTTTGTTTACGATACGATTTCTGTGAAAAGTTCGTGCTTGGCCTAACTTATCAATCTCCTTTCCATTAACTTTGTGTCGGTGATACATATTTGGATATAATATTTTGGTGTCATGTGGTTTGGCTTGACGTCCTTTGGGATGATATTACTTGCCAATAATCTCAGTAACTAATTAAAAGGCGAAAAACCGTCAGAAGTGGATGAGGTGTATATACGTACAGCCACACATCAAAGTATACAAAACTGTTAGACTTTCATCTTACTGTCATAAACATTAGGTTGAATATCAATTAAGGAAATTTGACAGGATGTGGTAACCTGATGTGTGGCTGACTGTCCTTAGCAGGAAAGCGGACCCCCGATTCTAAAGCACCGCTTGGAACGAAATCAGGATTTCGAGGAGTCTAAGATAATAGTATCATAACACAAAAATAAATTTCAATTCCGCTAAAAGACTCGGACGAGAGTCTCCTTTTAGTCTTTATTATCACAACTTACTGTTTATGATCACAATATCGGCCATTAATCACATTTCATGGACATAATATTTCACCGATCGCTATTTGCCCAGCCTGAATCTCGTTGAGAGTAAGCCTCTCCAACGTTTCCGAGCAATAATACCCAGAAGTAATAGCCTATAACTTCGCATTACACTGTAAAAGTCTATTTTGTCTGGTGTGACGTCATTGCTACAATAAAACCATCCTAGATATGAATTAACTCGTAAATGTCTACATATTTACGCATAGTTAACTTTTGAATTTTAATGCAGTTCCACTGGACCCTGAAAATGATGTCTGATATTATGAAGGCTCATTGACTCGCTTTATAATTCGACACAATGTACTCTGGAGAGTTAAGCCAAAATTTTATATATCAAAGTTTTTGGCTTTCGGAATATTTTGCAATTTATTGCCTTCTCTCAAAGGGCTCGATTTCGTAACCATCAGGAAATATTGCAGCTGCGTTTAACAAAATTAAGAAGGGTGGAGGGAATAAGTTAGATTGTTTTACTTACTTACTACGCTGGCTCAGCGACCCGAAGTGGATCTTGGCCTCCGACACGAGAATTCGCCACTCCGCTCTATTCTCAGCCACCCCTTAGCAATCCGGCCTTTGAAGGTTATCAAGATCCTAGATTGTTTTAGAAATTGTAAATTAATAATTGACAGAAGAATTCTGCCGACAACACTCTTAACAAAATCGCAAGTTCAAAGACTATTTGATCCATGCAAGTTATTTACGTGACAACTCACCGACCCACAATGCTAGTGTTAAAAACGACACAATTAAACGAGTGTAATTTTAATATCAGTGTCTGGCACTTCACTGCACAGAATAACACATCTTTTTCTCTCCGATTCGTAGTCGATGGCTAGCAAACCAAATGAGACGCCGTCGGTCCATCTTAAGCTCTAATTAATTTCCCAGGCTTCCTCTCTGATTACGATAGGGAAATTAAACCCGCTCTCTACAGCAACGTGCCCATGGTAACATAGTCATATTGGCTTTCTTTTTTGGTGTCCGTATTTTTAAAGGAAAAAATATCATTTTCTTGTACGCTTGTCATTCTATACAGAATATATCTGACTATCTGTGAACATTCACATGCCATCAACCACATGTCTGACCAACCATTCTGAACAACATCTGTTCAACGACTATACGAAATTTATTCATCTAAGAACTCAAAATAGTCCTAAAACAATACCCATATCTGTAAAGAAACAGCATTTTCCCTATTGCAATAACTATTAATATAATTGTTATTAAGTCGCAGTTTAGTGTTGTCAAAAACTATTCACGATATCGATAGGTATTACTATTGATAGTATTGCAATTCTCAATAGTATTGATAGGGAAATTGTCGCAATACTATTGATATACGCCGGTACTATAGATTCTATCGGGCGTTAAATTATCGACAATAATAAATAGTAGTGAATCTTTTAACAGCATCTAATGCTTTCGGAATTTAGCCGAACAAAAGTTAAAACGATAAAATCAATTATTTTTGCATGATTCTGTCAGAAATCACGATACTATCGTTGCAACCGATAATATCGGCCGTAAAAGTATCGATATTATCGATAAGCATTATCGAGAGTATCGATACTATTGACCCTTAGCAATACTATCGTTATACTTACCATCGACACTATTTTTTTTCGTTTACCATCGACTAACACTATGCAGTATAAACTAGATGAAATGATCTATCTGGTGACTTGACCCCGGAGTGGCGCCCGAGTGACTCGGCTCGCGAGGGCTGCCACCAGCGGGTGATTAATAAACCGAATGATTAACGGTCCATACTAACATAACGCGCATTCGTGGTTTGTTTGTTTTGTTACACTAGGGAAGACAGTTGTTTTCTCACACGTTATACAGAGGGTATCCGTGATGAAGTGAACGTAAGCTATTTGCTTACTATGGTATGTCTTTGTGCAAGAACGTATGCCCGTGCAAATATATCTGTCACCGGTTTTTGTCATGTTATAAAAATACTTACTAATATAATAAAGCTGAAGAGTTTTGTTTGTTTGTTGTTTGTTTGAATGCGCTAATCTCCGAAACTGCTGTGCGATTTGATAATTCTTTTTTTGTGGATAGTCATTTATCGAGGAAGGTTATAGGCTAAATAACATTACGCTATGACCAATAGGAGCAAAGACAGAGCGGTAAATGTGTAAAAAACGGGAAAATTATTCCATTTTTGAAGGCTTTCTTGCGTGCGCTGCGGAAAAACGGTTCAAGATACACAAAAAATATGTATTGAAAGAATTATTCCTCTATACATGATCTAAAAAAAAGTCCGCGACGGCATATGTCTATCTTTTAAGGTTAGTCACAATGACCGTTTTTTATGGTACCAAATTTGGTCGAAATATTTGTTTAAGTGTATCAACATAATAATATTAAGGGGGTTGTAAGGGGTTAAAAGGGGGGTAAAAAGTTACTTTTCCACGCGGACGAAGTCGCGGGCGGCCGCTAGTGAATCAGAAAACAAAACTCGTGGATATCTAGTATTCAACGTTTCAATTACTTACTACAATCCGAAACATTTATCACGTCACGCTTCGGCATGAATGGGCCGGCTCGACCGGAGTGATACTACTGCCTCACAGAAAACCGGCGTGAAGCAGCCCCTGTGCTATGTTTCGTCGAGTGAGTGAGGGTATCGGAGGCCCACTCGGGGGGGAAGGGGATAAAAGGTTGGCAGCGCACTTGTAATTCCACTGGTGTTGCAAGTGTCCATGGGTGCCGGCAATTGCTTACCATCAGGTGATCCGCCTGCTCGCCTGCTACCTATCACATAAATAAAAAACATCACAGGAGTAAATAGTCATAACTCATAACTTAACATCTAAATTAAAAAATAATTTGTCTAGATGTTTACAAAGCAAGCCAAAATGTGAAAGTCTACTGCAGTTTCCTTTTTGAATCCCTAGAGGATCGCAGGAGCTTAAGATACAGCCTTGACGTTAAGCAATATCGTGAAATAGACCTTGTAATTAATTTGCTTTGGATATTGTGAATTATCGGGCAGATGGATTAAAATTTTCATAAGCGCGAAGTTTTTTGATTAAGAGTATCTTACTGTTGTTTGGAAATATATATTTTTTAATTGTGGGAGAGCCATGCTTCGGCATGAATGGACCGGCACGACCGGAGTGATGCCACTGCCTCACAGAAAACCGGCGTAAAGCAGCTCCTGTGCTGTGTTTCGCCGAGTGAGTGAGGGTACCGGAAGCCCATCGGGGGGAAAGGGGATAAAAAGTTAGCAGCGCACTTGTTGTATGTGTTCATGGGCGGCGGCAATTGCTTACCATCAGGTGATCCGCCTGCTCGTCTGCTACATATCTTATAAAAAAAATCGAAGACAGACCCCTTATTTTAGTTTAGAAATCTTAAAATAGACATTTCCACGGCGGTAAAACGTGGATTATAATTTTGAAAGAAGTTGTTCATACCAATTTTATTGATTTAGTGGAGTGTATCCCATTCTGGGCTGTTTCCTATGTTCATTTTTAACGTAAAAAAATATATATTGCATGTTTCAATCTAAACATAATATTTGAGGACATTGACCCTAAATTGCACTAGGTACCTATCCAATCACTGTTATCCAAAACTAAATTATGCACAATTTACTTTTTCTGTAAGAACAGTATCTACTCGAATATTTCCAATAAACGAAAGAAAAAAGTAAAAGAATAAATTTGTATGTTGATTACCATGTATATCCTATAAATATACTTAAATATATAGATATTAATAAACTAATACCGACGTGTAACTTTAATCTGTAAATTTTTAGCCAAACCAGCACCTTTAGCGTATAAAACAGATTCAGGGTTAATAGGCTGTAGGCATTTTCTCGCAAAAAACTGAACCGGCAAAAAAGTTTAAAGTAAAAATAAAGGTCCATTTTTTATTTATTTAATCTTATTAATTAGATTGTTAAATTAATTTAAAGACGCCACGCCACGCATCCCGCTTTACGTTAATTAATTAATTTGCTTGCTTGCGCCGACTCTAAATTATTAATTTATTTGTTTAATAAATACAAAACAGATTACAATCATGAAATCTTACTAAGGTAAATTATATTGATAAGGACCACATATTATACGAGCGTTATATTTGTACATAACAGCTGGACCAACCTCCTTTTGTATGGTCTATGTTTTAGTGTTTTTGATATATATTTGTTTTGTTCATTGTTTGCTTGCTTGTTAACGTGCAAAATATAAATATTTTGACTTTAAGCCATCAGGTGATCCGCCGGCTCATCCGCCACATATTTAAAAAAAAAAAGAAAAAATACAGCACTTTAACAGGATTATATGTTATTAGTTATATAAGGCATCCAAGACATTCTAGGCTCAAAATATTAAAGTAAAAATAGTTATCCTTTACATTTTTTCCCGGCACACAATATGTAGGTACTTAGTGGCATAACATAAATTATCGCAAACATCGCTCAAATAGTAGATTTCAAACTGTGACAAACATTACAGCATGTATTATATAGGAATTAGCTGTTATTGAACATCAAAAGGCAAAAATGGCGCTGTTTACTCAGTTACAAACTGTCATACTTGAAAAAGCAGTAAAACACAAAGGAAAGAAATTATCACAACTGCCGCTGCATAAATTATAAGCGAACTTGTAGCGAAGGGCCAACTTCACGAGCCCGCCATCTGTTCCTCTAAACACGATAATATATCAAGTTAATCGTCGAAAAAACTCAACACTCTGTATAAAAGGTTATTTACAACTAAAACTTTAATTGTGACTTTTTTGTTGGAACACGGAAATGTTTTTTAAGAACTTTACTTTTTTTGGGTAGTTTTCCAATTTCAAGTAGGAGTGTCATTATAAACGTGGTAGTCAACAGTCCAAGTTTAGTGGTTTTTGAGTAGAGAAGTAATACCTAGACATATATTTTTGCATTATACGAATCATCATCAGCAACCCACGTTCGTCCACTGCTGGACATAGGTCTCCCCTAATGCACGCCACCGCTCCCGATTTTCGCTGACTGGGTCAGATGAAGGTCAAACGCGATTTTATTGAAAATATCATTGATCTTATGCTTTGTAAATTTATAGCAATAAAATAGGTATGAAAGACAATCCTCGAAATGGTTTTCGATTTAGGACATGTTGGTTTTTTTTTCCCATACCCCATTCTCGTACACTCGACATTGAAGTCGAATTTAGAGATTTCATACATTCGTCCATAAAAAGCGCAATCTATTGTAAATGTCACGTGGCATCTCTTTTGCTTTCCATGGTGAAGAAGGTGAGCCATAAATAAGTATGGTCTGTGCAAAAAAGAACACAAATAAATAAATCAGATTTTATCTTAAAACACTGTATCCGGACTTCGATCGGAGATTAATTAGGATCGAATTATTCGGATCACCGAATTTAAAACTTTA
>JABMDO010001710.1:0-12021 GCA_014851415.1 Cnaphalocrocis medinalis
CATCGCAATCGAAAATGAGGTCAATGTTATTTTTACCGTCTGAAAAAGAAAATTTAATTAGGTACCTATGTTCAAAGATTTAATCATAGATATGCCCTCGCCATACTTTGACCGCGCCGATTTGAGTCGCACCTCAATAACCTAGTCTAACTCAACTGGGATTAGCACGAATTAGTTGCCGTTGCACTCGGACAGTTGTACGACACGCTGCCTGAATTTTTGACAGGAAAAAGCACTCAAAATGCCTTCATGTGCCTATTTATTGTGCAAGAAAAATACTACAAATTAAAATAAAGCGAATGGTGTAACATTTCACTCGCAAGTATTTATTCATCAATAATTTAATTTATTTATTTTGGTTGACAAAAACATCATAGTCTGATCGGCTAGCGCGTGACAGAGAGAGTAGTATTGGCAATAACTGTGAGACAAAAGAGACAACATCATTATCTCGGTGGCCAATATATTAGACCCGCTGTAGTACTCAGAACTCAGTTTGATAACAGCTCTTTGTAAATGGTTGGGAAAAGTACGGTAGCGTCAGCAGTTTCGATAGGCATTGTTTTAATAGCGGTCATATATAAAATAGTAATTTTATTCGACTAGAAATCAATAAAACATGCAAATAATAATAGGGTATTTGACAAAAAAAATTATGTGTTTAATCAAAAGAACCTCTCAATTTAAGAAACATGATTGAAAGAATTGCTCGATTCTGATTTAAATCACCTGAGATATTATAACTTTAAGAGCACATTTTGGGCAAGACCAAAACGCTCATATACAAATGGCTTCAGGCAAGTGACGTCACACGCCCGTATCTTGTATCGCGTCTAGTAAATTTTGTTTGGTAGCTATATCAAATGTTTCGTTTAAGTAAATGGTTTCATTATAAAGTTGGTGAAAATGTGCGGGTAGTTCAATGATATAATTATTTTTTTTTAATTTCATACTTTAAAAATGGACTTGCCCATGAAACTTTGAATGCTCATAAAACCAGCTAGACGTTATGTTTTTAACTGAAAATGTTGGCCATTGGTTCTCATTTACCAGTATTTTGGAAAAGTATAAACATTTTTTACTATATCGAGATTAGTCAAATACCCTATTACGTATTATTTTTAAGTGAACGTTTATTGTTTTAGATTACCGCAAGATCCGCGTTTAAAAGAAAAATTGATCAAAGTTATCCAGCGGGATCGAAGGGATGAATACTGGTTACCTGGACAATTTAGTCGAATTTGCTCTTCTCATTTCAAAGAAAATGATTTGTTTGATTCTCCTGACCTAGGAGAATCAAATATAAATCATTTTTTTTTATTATTTGACTCTCCTAGGTCTCCTAGGTCGTAAAGTTACAAGTAAATTTATATTTGTGTTTCTTCTGTTGTCTCATTCTATAACACAAGTGCTTAGCTTAGCTTCTACTTAGTACGGAGTCAGGACATTAAATCTGGGGTTGTCTTAAATTATATTATATAAATTATTAAATTATAGTATTTTTTATTTTAAGCGGGCGGCTATGCAGGTCTTATTTAGACCAGTATCACTGCGACCAGTTTGATCTTATTTTTTTATAGTAAATATTACTCATATTTTTTATAATGCGGAATAGTAGGGCAAAGGCCTTTATCTTAGAAATCAAGTCATAGCTACTATGATGGGATTAGGCATAATCACCACACTTTATGCGGTTTGGTGATCAAACCCGATATTCGCTCTGTGATTAGAGTATTAATTTGAATAAATAGATAAAATATGTAATGTAACATTTAGAAAAAATGCCTATAATAAAATTGCTTTAAATTTAGGAATTGTTTATTTTTAGTTCCCAGTATGAAAATTTTGCTGACCGTATTTTATCCTCATAGACAGTGACTTTCGATGACACGCACACGTCATGTCATCAAATATTGCCTCGTTTTTAGGTGTCGGCATATCTATGATTTAAATCTTTGCCTATGTTATGATATTTCATTTAATTTAAGAATGTGGATGAGTCTATCTTTGTTGTATGGTTTAAGAAACCTTCCGAAACATGAAAGTTTCGCCCAGCTAATCGTTATAATAGGGAAACGACAAACTGTTTTTCTAATACGTTAATTAGAGAACCAAATGAATTCATCATAATATGCCAACTATTATAATAATGTAACATGAGTCATCTCCTGACTTTGCGCTAACACATTTCCAAACAAAATCAACCGAAATGAATCACCAGTATTCGGGAAGCGAAAGCGCGTCTAACCGAAATACATTGTTGTTGGACAACTGGCACAGAAAAATGTGCAGGTAGATGGATGGTGACCTGCTTTATTGTTATCACAAAAATGTTTATTATCCAAACGGTAGGCTAAAGCAGGTAGATAGTTTTTTTAACACAGAATATTTTTAAGCAAAACATACATAAAATAACTTAGCAAACTAACAGACTAGATGTTCTGTGTATTGAATGCCCTTGTCACACTTTTCATGAAACAAATTATACAAAACTAGCGGCCGCCCGCGACTTCGTCCGCGTGGAAAAGTAACTTTTTACCCCCCTTTTAACCCCTTACAACCCCCTTTTCGCAATAAAAAGTAGCCTATGTTCTTTCTCAGGTCTAGATCATATGTATACCAAATTTCATTTAAATCCGTTCAGTAGTTTTGGCGTGAAAGAGTAACAGACAGACAGACAGACAGACAGACAGACAGACAGACAGACAGAGTTACTTTCGCATTTAATATTATATGGATGTCGTCACTAGTTAACTTCGATGATGTAATTCATGAATAAGAATGTTTATGAAAAGCTGAAACTCTTACCTTATTAAAAACATCAGTAGCATTCTCTACAGAATGTAAATCCAAGGCATCAATGCTTTTTCCCTCATCAAATTCACGTTGTATCTCATCTATGGGAGCGCGCAGTGCGCTCATTCCCTAAAAGAAAATATCTCAATTTAGTTTTAAACCCAAAAATTGAGACAACTTCACATAGCTACAATGTCTTGGTCCCAAATAAAGCTTTTCATTGTACATGGAAACCAGCAACAACTAAAGTTACCACAAACATCCATACCCAGACCCACCAAAATATTGACTTCATTCAACAAACATTTGTGTTTTTCTAAGCCAGAGCTCAAAACTGCAATAAACGGATAGTCACATAATACTATCAAATGTGAAAAGACATATTTGGAATCATATTTGAAAATGCTTTATTAAGATTATAATTCATTTGTTACTTCGTACTTAGTAGAAAATTATAAAACTATTAATGAAACAGATTCCAGAATGATGCATAACCCACTTAATTACTGGTGCATGGTATTAATGACATACAAAATACATACTGCTAAATTGACAGTATTACCTAATGATTAGTGATGCGCCGAATAGTGGTTTCACCGAATAACCGAATACCGTAATATTCGTTCAATCTTTACCGAACCGGATATTCGGCCGAATTATTCGGTTTACCATTTTCTTGTTTCTGATCTCTCTTCTGTGTACTAGATACTAGCCTAGGGTTAGGGCAAAACTCGCCCGAAACAAACTCGCCCACGAATTTCAAACGGTGACCGAAAATACAATTCGTACTGAGATATACTTAAGTGTTTATTCCTTCCATGTCTGAAATTTTCTTAACGTATCTCTGTTTTAGTGTCTATAAGTAAATATGCACTTAATAAATCGTCGCACGTTCAAGTGGGACTCGAACCCACAACCCTCCACATACCGGGTGGCTGTTCTGGTATGCGGTGGTGGTGGTATGTGAAAGGTCGAGTACCACCTGGACTCTCAATGATTTTAAGAGCACCTACTTAAATAATTGCAAAGAATCAAAAAGTACCTAACAAAAATAAAATTATTTACATATCTTAATAACTTATTATAAAATTATTTCTTGTTGATTCATATTTTTATTTATAATAATTTTGCCGCATAGAATCGTTTTATTAAAAAGTGTTTAATTAAAAAAAAATAAATTTTGATCAGAGTTTGAAAACAAAGCTTAATATTATTTTTTAAAAAGTCCAGATATTTTTAAGTACAAAAATAATAATAAATTAATATTGATTGATCTGGCTTAAAAATAAATGAATTAGGTATTTTTTTAAATTAATGTTAGCTACATACTAAGGGCAGAAATAAATATGTGGTCTTAGATGTCAAAATACATGTTGATTTCATGTTTAATTTTCTCATTTATTAGCTCTTTAACACATTCCTCGCTAGTTTTATTTAGTTTACAAAAACACACACTTGTCCTTTTAAACTCCATGTCATATAGCCAGGAAAATAGAAATACTCAAACCGAATATATTCGGCACTAAAACCGAATAATTCGGCCGAATACGAATAGTGAAAAAAGTGCCGAATATACCGAATACCGAATACCAACCGAATATTCGGCGCATCTCTACTAATGATTAATTACCTATGAATCATCTAATATTTTACTTAGAAATGCAAATACTAAGCTTTCTAGAATGTTTCAAACAGACAAATAGGTTCTGACATTCATTATTTCAACATTTAATTTAGAATGAGTGAGTTTTGTAAAATTTATAGGTAATACTCACATAGCAATCACAATCTCCGATATGACCTCTTGGAAGTCCTTCTGACGTTCGCCATTGACTTTCGTGGTGCCTGCGATAGGGACTATCTTCATCACACGAGCACGGCCATCTCCAGCACGCCACAAGAAAACTTCTCCGTAAACACCTTCACCGATTTTACGGCAATTTTTCAAGACCCTAAAACATTCAACTGATTTAGGATATGCTGTATTATGAGTATTTAAACATGATAAACAAGTTAAGCATATCAAGACTCAGACATGAATACTTAGTCACCATTACAGCCCATATCTTTTGAGGTTAACTTGAATAAAATAACAAAATTATGATTAATACTGCTACTTAATTTAGCCATCTAACCTGTTTTCTTAGATTATTTGGAAAAGTAGGGTAGTAGGATTTTTTTAATTACCACATTGAGTGTGAATAAGGACACATACAAATTACAACAGGAAAGTAATAGTATTAGTCAATAAATACAAACAGTACACAGATGTTTAACAACAATGCCACCATCTTTCCGCGACCTACATAGCTTTTTTAAAACTACATAGAGTACAAGGTCGTGGCACTGACGCGTTGAAATTACTCATGTATAGAAAAATATACTCACGTTTCTGGATAGCATTCATCGAAGAGTATCGCGTCGGTTTGACCACATCGACGCAACACGTAATCTCTTGCAGTAGACACGCGACTTGAGGTCTCATGGAAATTCTCTATTACAGTGACTTCGTGCTCCGAGTCAGCGATCGAAAGCTTGGATAGCTCGATAATCGTATCATCACAATCCTCGTTCAGAAATCCTGGAAAACACGCGACGGCGTCAGAGAATGCAACCATGACACAAGGAGAGTGAATGACGAACTTTCCCTACGCGTAATCGTATTACGTAGATGCTGCTCAGAAACCGCGCCACTACCTTTTTAAATAATTAAATTCACACCGTCAAATTACCTGTGTATTGCAGGAAAGATGCATGCACTTGGCTTTAGACACTTTTTGTGGAACAAAGGGGTAGAACCAAGCTATTATCCCGTTAGGGATAATGAATGGTAGTCAAATCGGTAAACTAAAACACAAATACAAAGTTCACACTGCTATTATTCAGAATAATAGCACTTATTAACCACTACACGTTGTGTAATACCACGCGATTATTAAATAAAATAAAATAAAATTATGGACAAAGACCCTACGCAGCGTCTTCTTCCGCGAAATCGACGAAAAGCACAGACAAAAAATATTGTTCGCCTTTCAACATTTCTACTAAAATGTTGCCATGCTTGAAGCAACAACTCCTATTTAGTAGAATTAATTAGAAACCAGAGACCACATTTTGGGTATAATGTTGAGCAAAAAATTATTGAAATGATTTTATTCACCTCTTAAATCATCCGAAACAGCACTCGTGCACAAACTTAGTCTTGAACTGTTAGGCTCCTGCAAGTAATAGTTTAATGGTTAATAATGACGAAACTTTACAATAACATTCATTTGAAGATATCAAACATTTAACATTACACACTTTTATAATCCGAATCGTAGATCTACACGGTTTAGACACGAATGTACTCCTGCGACTAATAATTGATTCATTGTGTAGTGAACCTGTAACATAACAACACATCATAAATCTGGACGCAAAGAAAACGTAAAATTCTGAAATATTATCTTACCTGACATTACACTGAAACTTTTGGGGGAAGTGACAAATGTGTTTTGAAATTTAACGTTTTTAATATTATTATTTTTAATAAATCATAGACTGAATTCACTAAAGAGGACAGTTAAACAAATTAAAATCATTTTAGTTATCAAAATTAGACCTTAAGAAACACTCTTGGTTTACCTTTTCCTGTCGTTCCATTGTACTAATAACACTTTGCCTGTATTTTCTTCCTTTAGTATTTAGTTCTTCCATCTAGAATAGACTGGTCAAAATGATCAGTCATCATAGTCATTCTTCTGTAAATACTTAGAGATCTTCCCATTTTTACCAGGCTGTAACACTATTCCTGGTTTTCCATCATTTGTAATACTTTTTCTAACATTATTATCTAAAATACTTTCCCTAGATAACTTTGAGCTTCTCCTGGTAGTTATTGTAGAAAATCTACTTATATCATTATTCAGTATCATCTTTATATCCTTTTAATTCTGTAACTTCATCTTTTTATCCTCGCAGTTACATTTAATAAAACTTCTGGATTAACAGTATCAGTACTATCCATTTCTAAATTAGTTCTTAAGCTAGTTTGCATTTTACTTTCATCATTATTACTAAGAACAGTCTTTTCACAATCCGAACTACTGACGCTTTCTAAAGAATTATAAAACCGAATATTAGTGAATCATTTATTTCATTTCGTCTTCTAGTAGTTACAAAACTTATGCACCTTTCTTCTCATTGTAGCCGTTTAAATCTTTGTCATTGTTACAATACTATCCAACTCTCTATCAAACTCATCAGTTACATTTCATTCTCAGATTCAATATTTGATGATTTATTGGAATCATCATTCCTAGAAATTTCTGTAACTTCAAACTAGCATAATCATCACTATCTAATTCATTTGACATATCACTTTCTGTATCTTGTTCAGATTCACAACTGGTAATTTTGTCTAAATATCTTTTAAGAACGGAATTACTTAATTTTTCTATCTTAACTATAGGCCTTTGATAGCCTCAACATCATCATATCGAGATGACTCTTCACTGTTAAAGTGCCATAGGAAGACTCATTTTCTGTCTCTTCAATTTCAGTCAGTGAATTATTATTATATGTATGACTTATTTCTGTACAGGGTTTATTCTCAATAAAGCTTTGAGATCTTCAAATTCACCATCCTCGATTCATTTCATTACGTTCAAATCATTAAGCTGACTTTGAATTCCTACTTCTTATTGTTATAGATTGATTTTCAAGTAATTTATTATTGGAAAAACCCAAGAAAGGCTCAGCCTCTGTAGTTTGGAAATCACTGATTTCAATACTAGATATTCAACATTTTTACTATTACATTTATCATTTGCATTGTCATTTATAATTGGAATATATGAGGAATTTACATTTCTTACTGATTCAGTACTACTTGTTTTGCTGACTTCAGACTTCAAACTCTTATTTGTTGATAAAGGTAAAACAGGTGAGGGAGGTTGTTCTTCACAAACAGATATGTTAAAAGATCAGGTTTATGTTCAACAAATACCACACTATCATTTTTATCATTTTCTTCTACTATAGTTACATAATTTGGACTAACATCCGTTTTACCAAATGTTATTGGTGAGAATTTAAAAATTGATTGGCTTCTGTACTTCTCTTTAAAGGAGTACTACATAGGGAATTCGAAGGTGACTGAATGTTTGTTGTTAATCTATGTTTAGCATCAAGAAAAGAATTCTTTGCTGAGTCAATAGAAGTTTTAACTCTGTTTAGAGCCGAAATATTTTAACAATGTTATTATATATTCCTAGACATTTTGGATTTGGTTTTTTCTCTTTTTCTACAAGTATTCTATGATTGTAGGTCTGTTACATTTTGAATTTTACTGTCATAGTTAGAATTTTCCTTGTCAGATTCTGAAATAAAATTCATTTTATACTTAGATTTATGCTTTTATGTTATAGCAGTTTTCCATAATAAGTTTAAAATAACATACCAAGACTGTCACTACTGGAGCAGTTAAACTTTTTTATTTTTGCAAGTTTCTTTCTAGTATATGTTTTTCCTTCTCTGCAAAAAATAATACAAATTAAAACAGGAGTAGGCACTGAAATCAAAGATAAAGATATTATTAGGGCATTATTTAATTGCAAAGTAGCTGAAGGCACTTTATTGATGTCATGCAATTTCCTTCTCTGTAAATAATAAATCATAATCATAAAATTTTATTCACTAATGCACCCTCCGACTATTGTCTGTAGGACTAATTACATAAATGTATGGAAGATTAGTAGGTACTTAATTTTTTTATACTTAATTATTTTAAGAGTAACAAACCAAATATTAATAGACACAGATTTCTCTGTATCTTTTAGTTACAAAAACTTAATTATATTCACAAGACAAACATTGGTCGGAAGAACTGGAACCGGTAACAAGACGAAACAATAAAAATTTGTAGCCAAATACTCACTGTTTACAAGGAAATTGGCCGAATTTACTTTGATACTGCGGTGATTGTCGGGGTGAAGATAAATCCAGAAGTTGATCGAACAGATCTTTAGCTTTATTTACTCGTATTGACTTATCTGGCGTCAAAAATACTGAATGTGATGAAGAGTCTCTGACGGTGGGTTCAGGGTCTTTTAATATACGCTTCACGTATTTTCTCTTACGTACTTTATTAGCAGCATTTCCGTAATGGTTCGAGGATCCAATACAGGATAGTTCACGTTTAGTTTGTTTGAGATTTTGTATGTAAAAAGCATCGAAAGCAGAACTTTTCTCATCAAGAGCTTGTATCACATCTTTGTGGTCAAGCGCACCTCCAGTGTCCTTCTTAGAGCGATAAGTACGCCGCATATTGTAATTATTTTAAATTAAATACACATAAATTAGAAATTCAAACTATTCTAAGTGTTTTTGTTTTCATAATTTCAAAGCAAAGCGAAATCAAACGGAAAAACAAACGCTTGGGTGACAGTGACAGTCAGCGGGGAAGTAACTTCTATAGGCCGACGATTTTTACCTACGGGGGCTAGAAAGGGATGCCTAAGAAGTGTATCGCTACTATTGTAGTAGATTTTTGATTTGATCATATTTAAATTTTTCAATAAAATTCCGCTGAGTTATTAAGATTTCTTATAAAAAATGTTTAATAGTTAAAATCTTAAAATATCATTGATCAAACAAACCCAAATCAAGCAAACGAAAGTAGTTTTATGGTTTAAAAGATTTGGCATCACTAATTAAAAACAAACTGGCATACACAAATCTAAATGCCAAGGAAAAAATAAAAATCTAAATGTCATGATGTCAACAAATTTTCTAATTCAAAATGGCCAACGTTGTTTTTATTTGAAACTTTGAAAAGTTTAGGACAACGCGCTTTATTTTGTTCTGAGTTCAGATTGAGTTCCTCCGTATGTGCTATTGTGGTATGCAAATGTGAGATAGTGACTCTTGTGAGGTTGTGACTCTTTTCCTTGTGAGACAGTGACTCTGAGTTCTGTTCTAAACTTCTGGTCCTCAATTTTAGTTAGGTATAGTGTGAGTTTGAGATAGTGACTCTTCTGAGAAAGTGACTCTTATTATAGTGTTAGAATGGCTGACAAAGAGAAAAAGCGAAAATGCTTTAAATGTGGCGCTTCACCGGCCGCAGACAATATTAAATTATTTCGCTTCCTTAAACCTGGAACTAGGAACCTGCAGGTAAGTTTACGTGCACTGTGATAGCTCGCAATTTATAAAGTTATTATGTCTTTGTGCTAGATAGAAGTGACAAAAGAGCAAGCGGGCAAAGAGCACCTGATGGTAAGTAATTAATCACCACCGCATGAACATCCGCGAGGTCTGATACGTTGCCGACCTTTTAGCGGTACCGTACCTATAGAAGCGGACTGGGTTACGCTCGTCTCTTGACGGTAATCCATAATAATTTCAAGTTCCTAATATGACTTAAAATATATTTCAGGTTCTTCATCACTGCTCTGAAGCTGGGGTCAATATTGCAGCCATTGTCTGCGATATGGATGGTGTTAATAGAAGAGCAGTGATTAATATAATGTACCTAATCCTATACATTTATATGAGATTACAAAGTTAATTATGTTGTTGATAAATCTAGAAAACTGAACCGAAATTTGTAAATGTTTCAGTTTTCCCTTGATTCATATTATACTTACACTCACTCACTTAGTGACTGGCCGACCAATCATCAAAATTCTAAGGCTCTTCTAGCAGACATAGAAGCTTCAAGTTTCTCTTTTCAAAATGAAACTCTGTAACATCATCATTAAAAGAGTAACTACTGAGTTATTTATGATTCTGTTTTGTACGTATTTAACTGTATGATTTTCCATTTTTTTACACCATAAATTCCATTAAGTCTGTAATTCCTACATAAATAAATGTATTCTTCTATGTTTAACATGGTTTTACTCCAAACGTGCATTTCTACTTGTTAGGAAACTTATGTTTAATATAGGTACAGTCATATCAAAGGACGGATTTTTAAATAATACTCCTACCTACCTAAACAAGCGATAACAAGATCTTGTCTAAGTATTTTATTATACCTACATTTCATTCATTAGACATGACTGTATTTATCTTTTGCATAGAAAACTAAACATTATTATTATTCTGTTATTCTGCCTGTGCTTACGATATTAACAGCAAGTTGAAGTTTTTCAAAATATGAATTACGGATTCGGAATGAACAAATATTCCAAGTCTGTAACTTAACTTTTGAAGAATTTCGACTTGCTGTTAATATCGTAGGCACGGGCAGAATAGAAATTACGCGCTTTAATGTTCCCGCCCTTTTCAAACTCACGAGGGGAGGGTAAATACTAGATGGCGGTAGTGGATTACGGTTCTATGGACTTGCCATTCTTCTCCGCTAGGAGTAATATTGTTCTGTGGTGACAGTACCATCATGACAGCACACGCAGGCCACAGACTAAAAAAAAATTGACAGTTAAGCTAGGGATGTGGTATGAGCCTGTAATCGTAGTCGATTTCTACGGAAATAGACTCAATTATAATGATTTCATATTGCTTATCTAAGACGTAAGCGGCAGTAGCTCCATTCAAGAGACGTACCTTTGTCAATAAAGTCGTGGTACGGCTCGGAAGAATTAGGACAGTCCGAGTGTTACGGAGTTCCATACCATAGCATTATATTATATCCAATGGGGCTACCATACTCCATTACGTAAGCGGCAGTGGCGCTACCTATAAATTTCATGACAAAAGTTCTTGTAAGTATTCCTGGACAACTTCGAGAGGTACTCTATTAACAGTGACTGGTCCCGGATCAACGAGCTCGTTGAACATGACCTTGGTTTTATCCAAGTTCATCTGAAGACCGACGTGTTTGGAAGATTCAGCTAGGCAGCTCACCATCTCCTGTAGGTCATTTAAGGTTTCCGCCAAGATGACGATGTCGTCTGCGAATCGTAGGTGTGACATAAACTCGCCATTAATATTGATTCCGCGCTCTTTCCAGTTTAGCGTTTTGAACATGTCCTGCAGCGCAGCGCAGAAGAGTTTCGGAGATATAACATCTCCTTGTCTCACACCACGTCGCAGCAAGACAGGCTCAGTTTGACCATTTTGGATTACTACGGACATATTAGGGGCGTTATACAGACACCTCAGCACCTCGATATATCGCCAATCGACTTGGCACCTCTGCAAGGCCTCGAGAACAGACCAGGTCTCGACGGAGTCAAAAGCACAGTCCACAAACGCCATTCACAGGGGCTGGTTATA
>JABMDO010001711.1:0-18191 GCA_014851415.1 Cnaphalocrocis medinalis
ACTTCGAGAGGTACTCTATTAACAGTGACTGGTCCCGGATCAACGAGCTCGTTGAACATGACCTTGGTTTTATCCAAGTTCATCTGAAGACCGACGTGTTTGGAAGATTCAGCTAGGCAGCTCACCATCTCCTGTAGGTCATTTAAGGTTTCCGCCAAGATGACGATGTCGTCTGCGAATCGTAGGTGTGACATAAACTCGCCATTAATATTGATTCCGCGCTCTTTCCAGTTTAGCGTTTTGAACATGTCCTGCAGCGCAGCGCAGAAGAGTTTCGGAGATATAACATCTCCTTGTCTCACACCACGTCGCAGCAAGACAGGCTCAGTTTGACCATTTTGGATTACTACGGACATATTAGGGGCGTTATACAGACACCTCAGCACCTCGATATATCGCCAATCGACTTGGCACCTCTGCAAGGCCTCGAGAACAGACCAGGTCTCGACGGAGTCAAAAGCACAGTCCACAAACGCCATTCACAGGGGCTGGTTATATTCTTTGGTCTTCTGTATAACCTGTCTTACTGTGTGAATATGGTCTATGGTGCTATAACTCCGTCGGAACCCGGCCTGCTCTGCAAGTTGAGCTTCGTCAAGTCTTCGAGGAATATTCGGTAGGCATTTTCATTAAATACTAAAAACTAGAAAATAAAAAATCGGTAAAAAAACTTTTAAGTTAAACGGTTTTATCTTATGTGCACTGAAAACTAGAAAATAATATTACAATTGGGTATTCTGAACTTCTAGTACAGAAATATTTTAGTACTAGGCAGAATAGCTTTTAGGCATATTAGACTAAAATAAAAACGTGGGGCCCCTCTGAAATCCTACCTATGGCAAAGCATATCTTTATACTTTGGTAGATCATGAGCTCGGCGTTCGCTGGTGAAACCGCCACGGCTGGTTATTGATTGTCAAAATCTCCAGTTACGATTATAGTAAGTCGATGCAATCTACACTTAGTATAGAAGAAAGTATTACAGAAATAGTTAATGGGCCCCACGTTTGTATTTTAGTCTAATATGCCTAAAAGCTATTCTGCCTAGTACTAAAATATTTCTGTACTAGAAGTTCAGAATACCCAATTGCTAATATTATTTTCTAGTTTTCAGTGCACATAAGATAAAACCGTTAACTTAAAAGTTTTTTTACCGATTTTTTATGCATCAGGTTAATACAAATAGTGAAAAATACTACTAGATCTTGTTTATAATAGTTGGCGGTAGTTATTAATAATGAAAATATGTTTTTAGTTTATCATTCTTATTTTAGAAGTTAGAGGGAGACTCGCCTTTTTCCACTTGTGAAGCGCGTCGCGCGCGCAATCTATTCAGTTTAGAAAAAAAAATTATATTAGAGACTTAATTTGAAGATCTATCCATAGGAATCACATTCGTTTGAGCTGGATGTAAAACATTTTTTTTGAGTCAGAGGTCTAACTATGGGAAGCCGCAATGTATTTTTTTTTCTGTCTGTATATAATCCTTATGCGGTTCACAAATCATCTCCATACTAAGTAATAATATTTTTATATTTTGATCATAGCAGGTATTTGCAATTCATTCTTTTTTTTTGATGTGAGAGGCGGCAGACTAGCAGACGGATCACCAGATGATAAACGATTACCGCTGCCCTGCACCTGCATTGTGTTCTATTGTTCTATATTTTAGAGAAATAGGTTCCGGGTTCGATTCCCGGGTCGCAAAAGTATGTTTCAAATTTTTCGAACATAGTTTGGGTTTGTAATCATCAATCCGCATTAGGCAAGCGAGGTGATTAAGCTTAATCCCATCATAGTAGCGATAATTGATTTTATGATGGAGGCCTTTGCCCTGCAGTGGGACAGTATATAGGCTGATAATTCACTTTTACTTTTTTTTTTAGGTGGCCATGACATACGGACGGACAGATATGCCCAATCTATAATAACCGGAGCCCTTATGTATTCGGCATGTCAGTCCTTATTGTTGCCATTTAGCTACAGATCCCTAAAAACAGTCTTTAGTAGTACCTGACATTGACTGATGTGTATTGCGCGTACATTTGGCGGAGTGCCACGCACAGTCCGATGTGACCTGCTTTATAAGGTCCGTCCATTTGTTTTATTTTCCTTTTGCGTCATCTGCAGGTCTAACGATCTTTCCAACTTTACGTTAATAACACCTTTTTGTATTTCGGTCAACATACTTGGTATTATTTTTGTGAGCGTTGGCAGTGTTTTTGTTTCGATTAATGATAAAAGATTTCGTGTGAGACTTGAAAGATGTTTTGATATTTTCTCTTAAACGACGTTTCTTGTAAAACTTAGACTTACAATATCTTCTATACTATTAATAAAGAGGTAACGCCTCGGCCTGTGACTGACTGACTGACTGACTGATCTATCAACGCACAGCCAAAACTACTGGACCTAAAATCATGAAATTTGAAACATAGGTAGTTCTTACTATGTAGGCGCGCACTAAGAAGGGGTTTTGCGAAATTCACCCCCTAAAGGGGTGAAAGGGGGGGTTTACGTTAGTATGAAAGTCTTTCAATTTTGATGTTAGAGATTTGAAAATTTGGATTATGGTTGTTTATCAAAAATAAAAATTGACCTGTTTTAGTTTTTTTTTAAATTTAAGCCATAAAGGGGTGAAATGGGGGTTAAAACAATGTATGGGAGATTTATTATTTTTAAAGCTAGAGTCTTGAAAATTGGTATTTGGGTTTTCCATACAAATTAAATGAAAGTAATTTCAGCATTTTTTTTTCTTCAGCTTACAAAGGGGTGAAAGGGGGTTAAAACGTCGTATGGAAAATTCGTCATTTTTAAAGCTAGAGCTTTGAAAATTGGTATTTGGGCTTTGCATGCAAATGTAAAGAAATTGAATTCGGCATTTTTTTCTTCAACCTAAAAAGGGGAGAAAGGGGGATAAAACGCCGTATTGTCAATTTTAAAGCTAGATTCTTGAAACTTGGTATTTGGGCTTTGCATACAAATGTAATGAAAGTGAATTCGTTATTTTTTTCTTCAACCTAAAAAGGGGGGAAAGGGGGTTGAAACGAAGTATTGTCATTTTTTGAAGCTAGAATCTTGAAAATTGGTAGGTATTTAGGCTTTGCATATATTTTATAAAAGTCCCCACCTATAGGGGTGAACGGGGGAACTGACAAAGTAAAGTTATAGATTTTTTTAAATCGAATCTTTTTGAGATTCCTTCATTAAGGTTTACGATCACCAAAATTATCAATCCTATAAGTATCAGTAAAATTTCTTTTTGCTAATTACTTTGATTGTTGTGAATTCTACTTCGTTCAAAAAATTAAAATACCGAAGCGAAGCGAGGGCGGGCCACTAGTATATAATAAACAAGTCTGATCTTGCATTTTTTAGCAGCAGTAGACACCAATTAACCTTAATCTTCATTATCTTAATAATGGTGTTTAATGTTTATTAAAAAAGTGTTGATATGTTTTTCTTTAGTCACAATTAAGTTAATTGACGTCTATAAGTGTGGCAGTTAGTTGTACAGCAATATTAAAACGGGTCCATATATAAAAAAGCTGGGTTTTTATGAGGGGCGTGAAACTGCATTTCAGCAGGCTTTAGAGTGAGGATGACAGACTCAATAGGTAATTAGTTTGTACTTTCGTGCCTTTCAATTTCATATTTGGATCTCACGGCCGCTTACCATTAGGCGGAGTGAGGGTATCTTGATTGTCCTCAATAAAAAAAATGTGATCCCTGCTATTGGCTATTTTCATTGCTAGATATTTTGTGATTACATTAATGAAACTATTAAAGCAAATCATTATAAATAGGTACATTGAATGATAACAATCTGTTAAGGACATATTGGCCATTTGTACATGAAACGTCATCACCGTTGCTCTAGTTAAGTAACCTTCTTTCTTCGTCTGTATTACTTGAAGCGTTGTTCTTCAAAGGAAACACGAAACAAATTGCATCAAACTTACAAGTGATAGCATCCAAGACAAATTTCGTGCAATATTTATAAAGAAAAAGCAAAAACAGTAGGAGAATATGCGCTGACGCAAAAAATAGCATTAAAATATCCACGATAGAATGTGCTTGAGAAATGCGCACGATTTTCTGAAATATTTCCTTTCTTTCCAACCAGTTACTGCTTCAAGGAATAATATTTTTATACCCCAGTTAATAATTTAAGTATTTATTGTAGTTTCCACTTTGAACGCCGCGGGATCTGGCAGAGAAGCAAATGTACGATCTAAAGTTATGGAGGATGGTTTTTATTGTTTTATTAATGGTTCAGTGGGAATGTTACTTTGGACAAATAATTCGTTAACGATTATTTAGCGTTACTTTTATCCGCACTTAGCTATTTTGTTTAGTTTGTTTCTCTGTTATGTTACATATTGTTTTGCCTGTTAGGAGAATGGAGCTTGGCGGTTTTTAACCTCCGCACCTCAGAAATTAAGTTGAAGTCGTAAGTAAGGCCCAGGCAGCAGACACAATAGAAAATCAATATTTGTTTTTGCCTTTTAAAAAGCTTTTGGATCTTACGGTGTTAAAACGGCAGTCTTACTGGTAGTATAGTACCTACTTGTCTGACAAAATATGTTTGATCTTTTGTCAAAATATAAGGGAAAAGGATACCTTGTGAGAAAGTCTTCATTACACATCACGTTATAACGCAATAGTTAAAAGTAAAAAGTAGGTATCACCATTGAACTTGGCACCCATTGTATACAAAAAAAAAATGCGCCAGACCATCACACCAATTACCTGATCTCAAACTAGGGCAACTATACTGTGAGTATCAGGTGACGATAATTAACTGGGGGCGTCAACCCAGAACACCCAGACCCAAGATAACTTAGAAAATGTAGTTTTCTTAATTGACTTGACCGGGAATCGTACCCGCGACCTTTCGCGCTTCGGGTGAACAACATAGCCACTGCGCCATCGAGGCCGTCACATATCACTCTCTGACGATAAAGTCAATGAACAAAGCTTTTGAAAAATTTAATGTGGCTCTCATTTCACTTTTATGTTTTCGATTGGATCAAATTTTCAACCAGCTCCCAAACTTTATTAAGTTGTTCGTTAATTAGTTGAGTTAATTAATTTCGTGACAACTAAACAATATTATTATTGTTATGAAACCATGAAGTACCAATATTGATCGACGTCAGTTTGTTTATTTCAAGTTCCAAGTAATATTCCAAGAAATATTGTTTACATGAATAGACTTTGTTAGTTAGTGAATTCTTCAGGTTTCTTAACAAGATATTTAGTGTTTATCGTTTCAGTTTTAGAGTGTATTCATACAGCTTTTCTAAAGTTTTCTTTTTGTATAATTTAATTAAGTTAAGCTTCCTTTTCAAATTTAACAAAAAGAAAGAAAATTGTAGGTATACATTTTACCCACCCCAAACTAATTGGTTTCTGTTCTAAGTATTTCTATTTTTGTGTCAAAATCTTATCGAATCATTGTCAATCAATTATTTATTACTAATATTACCAAGTAGCAACAGTAGGAAAAAAGTGACTGCGATATACGGATGGTGAGACAGAAAGACAGACGAATGTAAAATTACTAAAGATTCCGTTTTGTCCCTTGGATACAGGACTCTAAAATTATTAATTTAAATGTAAGCGTAACGTCTTTGCAGCCAAAGCTAGGATTGACATATTAATCATTTATTAATCAACTATTATGATATGATGTTCTACTACAAATTTTCCATACACTAGGTATAGATAAAGAACCATTAACCTCTTTCTCTCCCTTAGGTCGTTATTTTATTTACGAACCCTGACAAGGCTAAATTCCCCGAATCGTCAACATAAACTTGTTTAGTTTCACTTGTTGTTATTCGATTTTATCACCTTGTTTATGAAATTCGTGTTGATTTCTATTTATCTCTTTTATCGGAAATGTTTTTTTGTTCTGAACTTTTACGACACAAGTCATAAGAAAACCAGGTTATAATGAAATGGCGCTAAACAGTTTCTTACATTGTCATGTATGTCTGTTACGTTTGTACGGCGGAACCCTCGGTGCGCGAGTCCGACTCGCATTGGCATTTTTTTTTTTCAAATCAAGAAGATTCCTCCATTGTAGGTGCCAGATCATCACTGTCTTACCTTAGTAGTATTCAAACTCTTAACCATCCGAAACACAGTACTGGGGCTGCTTCACGCCGGTTTTCTGTGAGGCAGTGGTATCACTCCGGTCGAGCCGGCCCATTCATGCCGAAGCGTGGCTCTCCCACAGTTACTTGCACCCGATGTCATTGATTGATTCATTAATTTCGTGAGAGTTATTTCTAATTTCTATAGTAACTGATTTAACACCCCCGGTGTTAAGCACTAATCCGAAGTTGCCCATGACGCTTTGAAAATATAGTTCTGTGTTTACGAATAATTTGCGATTAAAATGCTTAATCCTGACAAGCGCAAGTGTACCTAAGTGTTCTGGCATCAACACAATCATTTTTCTCATGAAACAGATATTTTGTTTGACCATTTACGAAGCATTTAGTGGTAAACGTATCTCATACGCCGTAGGTCGTCGTTTCGTTCCCCACCGTCAGTGTGCGTTCACTCAGTATTATTCATTTTTGTATGGAGAATCATGATCAGAATAAGTACTGAACTTTCTTGCTAGATGACGTTAATTACTTATTTTACGTTCAGTACTATGCAGTATCTTCTTATTAAGTTGTCATGTAGATTAAAATAGTGACATAAACAATAACCTGTAAATTACGTTGAATGGAGCGCGCCGCCTGACATTGACACGTCACTCAAATTGCAAATTTTTTCTCTTTTCGTTTGCTTTCAAATTCGAATTGTGTGCGTTTGCTTGGATGTTTTTCGTGGCTTTTTTCTTCTTGAAGACTGTTTTTGTTACCTGGACACCGATTGCCGCTTTATATATCGACCACGGCATCATCACCTGGACATTGGACCTCTGCCTAACCCACCCGCTCTCGTCTCCCGGAATTGGAGAAGAAGCTATTTGCCCTGGTGACGCTGCTGCCCATCACCGGGCTGTTAATTTGCTACGTCGAGATTTTGGATGGTTATACCGCCATCAGTCGGTCGCCAGAGCCTAGTTCGCTATTTGGCAGGATGCACTGCGTGCATGTGAGATTGGCTTTTGGGGCGGAATGGTATTCGTTCACCCCCTTACACCCGCTGTTGCATAATAATGTTTAACCCTTATTAAAACGCTGGGAGCAATAATTCCCACCTTCCAAATTGAAGAAAATCATGTTTTATTTTTTCATGCCAACACCTAATGCAATTTAATATTTCTGAACGCACTCATAACATATTTTATAAAAAGGTTGAATGTCAACAACTTGTCAAAGAAGTGTCACCTGTCATTGTCAAAACGATTCAAAGTTAAGGGACCTGATTTTGAGAAAAAAAACGGTGTGTTTTTTATTGATTGTGGTTTATTGCCGAAAAAAATTTAGGTAAGTAGATTTCAGTCTTAGATATGTAAAGTAGACTATATTGCGGTTACCTGAATAGAAAAATAACCCCAGAATCTTTCGTTTTTAGCTTGAATGATTCGATTGAATTTGGGTCTAATAAGTGGGAAAATATCATCCCAGTGTCCGTTACTACTAAATGTTATAAAATACGTGTGTATGTTGATCGTAATAATTAATATAAAACATAGTCTGTATTACTGATTTACAACACATTATTGTTTTATTATCAATTAACTAGATAACAAGCCAGCCTTTCGAGTAAACATGAACTTATGAAGAAATATTTTTTTTTTATTTCAGAGTTTTCTTCCCTTAACAAAAGTTACTAATATTGATGAGTACTTTCATCTCCATTAAAAAAGCGATATACTTACCTATACAATCTGCGGTAAAAAAAAAAATTACAAGTGAACCAAGGACAACTAGCTAGTGTGATAAAATATTAATGTCATACCGGACACCGGGAGCTATAATTCCCACTTATAATATTTTTAGTGGACAGGAACAGATGTCGGGATATATACTTCCCACTAAAAAAAGGGTACTTCCCCCCATCACTCCCCCCTTTTCTGTGTAATTTTGAAATCTACGAACCAAATTTACCTAGGAACCGATCTAATCTTTTTGTTAACGCATTCACAGACTGGCATTTGAATAAGGGTTAATTACATAACCAAATGTCTATCCACCCACCTGCTAAGTTCGAAAACTCGTCAAACTCATTGCGACGAAAGTATAACTAGGAGCATATAACTATCTACACAATAAGGGTAATAAAGTGTTGGAATGCTAATGATTCTACTGAAAAGCGCCCTTGTCAATGACTTCATGAAAATAAAAGGCAATGGAATATTATAAAAGAAAAAATAAAAAACATTAATTTAAACCTGTGTTATCTTTGTACCTATATATTATTTTCAACAAGAGATTTTTTGGTGTCATTTTGGTGGGATTCGTAAAATCTAACATAGTTTTAGACTATGAACTAATTTTAGATTATCAAAAACAATGTTTGATTTCAAAAAAACCCCAAAGGACACCAAAAAGTCTCTTATTGAAATTCAGCATAATAAGATATAATATATGAATACCTAAATGACCTATATATACCTACCCAACCTACACTACGTACGTATGTAGATAGATAATAGTGGTATGTAATATTTTAACTAGATGGCGCTGAACAATTTCGCGACTGATCTCTTTATTACCGATATATTATAAGTTACTCTGTGCCCACCGTGGACAAACATTCGTCTGATGATCACTTTTGTTCGAGCCGGCCTATTCATTCCGAAACGTGGCTCTCCCACGGTTTTTTTTTTTTATGTGATAGGTAGCAGACGAGCAGGCGGATCACCTGATGGTAAGCAATTGCCGCCGCTCATGGACACTTGCAACACCAGTGGAGTTACAAGTGCGCTGCCAACCTTTTATCCCCTTCCCCCCGGGTGGGCCTCCGGTACCCTCACTCACTCGGCGAAATACAGCACAGGGGCTGCTTCACGCCGGTTTTCTGTGAGGCAGTGGTATCACTCCGGTCGAGCCGGCCCATTCATGCCGAAGCGTGGCTCTCCCACAGTTAAAATCTATACAAAACTTGCGATAACTGTTATTAGAGCTATTACAAGTTTTGCATGCAACCAAATGTTCCTTTTCATAATGAGAAGGAATAACATGCCAACTTGCTGATAAAATTTACCCCAATCGTTTAATTGCATGACAAATTAAAAAGCCATTTCCGGAACATATCCATTGAAATTCTAAGCCTTCGCTTATCGCGGACAAATTAAGCTTCAAAATCAAGAAATACTGGAATAAAGGCGTTTTCAAAGTACTTACTCCGTGTCTCCAACCTCGAACAGTGCAAAAAAATGACAGTGAATCATGTTTTTTCAAGGTCAATTTTCAGGTTGAGATAACGCGACGACCTATTTTATGAAAATGGACCTGACGTGTTTATTTTTTTTTTTTGGTGGCTGTTGAATTGTAGCCTTAACATTATGCACACAGAAGCACACTAACACACACACATACCTTTATTGCAATTCTGTTAATTTGAAACATCTAAGATAAGGATTATAGGTGTAAGAAGAAAGAGCGGTAGGTATCTCTCTGACACAGATCTTTAAATACATAAAAAAGGATACTGAAGGTAATTGTTTAAGACTTGATATTTGTGAAAGCCAATAAACATTTTCGCTGTTAGCAATAAGACCGCATATATTGTACTGTTGTATGACCAAAGCTTAAGATTTGTGTGCTTTGTACAATAAAGAATTAGTGGAATACTATCTATCTGTTGCGCAACCTTGTTCATTGAGTGTTTAACATTTTAGATTTTAAGGTGAGACACCACAGATTCATATGTCGTGGTAGCAAGCCAAGGTTAAGCCTGATAGACCGCACAATCACGTATTTTCTTTCATTGTGCATATTCCTATTAACCGTGGCCTGTATCCTTGTTTTTTTTCGACTCTCCATAAAAATTATCAAGTTATGACCGACTGTGTATAAAAAGTTGAATGTTTTAAATGCGAATTTCCAAAAGTCATTGAAAATAATGTTGTTCAGAATGGTTAGTAGTACATGTGGTCAAAGAGATGTAAATATCTACAAATACACCCTGTAGATTGATCGAAGTGATGGGAATTTGCTTACTGGAATCTTGTATATTATGCTTCAGACCTCGGCCTTAGCTCTCCGGTCTCAAGGGAAATTTGTTACAGCACAGAGGCCGTTGCGGTATATTCATGCGTTAACGTATGGGATTGATCGGACCTTGTTCAATGGGAGTCAAGCAAACCTCCTAATTGCATGGTACTTGGTATGGTCCCACTTAAATTTGAAAAGCCTTCCAATGTTAATTTGATCTGATCATCATTTCGAAAGTACGAGTAAGGAGGTCTTTTCAAATACTTGGGAAATGGGGTTGTGGGCTTGGTTTTCATTACATTTTGTATTAATAATAAGATGGACAGCTATTCAGCAAGATGGAATTTAAGATGAAAATATTAAAATGAGTTGGGAAAAAAAGCTTAAAAGTGAATAAGTGTTTCCTAATAAATAAATAAGCTGTATCCCGAAATACAATCCCAAATACCTGTAAAAAATTTTAGTGAGATATTCTTGAGATTGCTTTAAAATGAATGAAAAAAAATACACCCATATTTTTTTCCGGTACTATACCTACTTTTAAAAGTAGTTCGTATGTTTAAAATGTATGAAAACAAACAGTGTTAATTTATGTCATTGTTATCACTGTTTCCATACAAAAAAAACCTCTTTTTTCACGGGAAAACGGGAGGCGGGAGAACTTTGATATATTTTTTACCTTATCGGCAAGGTATGTAAATTTTAACCCAAAAAATACCTGAGCATATTGACTCAAACTTATGCGTAAACGGTGTTGATTTTTATAGATCAGTGAACCTTGACTAATTCAATTTTAACGCTAAAATAACACCATAAATATAGAATCTCATGGTAGATATAATTTTCCTGGAAAGCGCCATCTGTGCGGTGGCGCGGGAACTCGCAACAACGTGCTAGGGTAGAAAGCAATGTAGGTATTTATATAAGGGAGGATGGTTCTGTTATCGGTTGCGTTGCGAAGGTTGATTTTCGGTTTTGATTTCAAATTGTTAAAATGCTAAAAAATATATTTAAGCTAATATTATCTGGCTACAACATTGTAACATCAACATTTTGTATTCTCGTAATCTGAAGACTACTAAGTAGACTTATTACTATCCTCATTATTACTTATTAGCCTCATACACCAAAGGTATATTTGTGATCCTATGTTGTCTGATATATGTAACACAAGTGCTTAAAAGCTACTTTGTACGGAGTCGGATGAGGTATTGTGTGAATTTAATATTTATCATTTATTTAAAGAAAATCATAAACATTAAAAGGCTGAGCTGTTTGGTGACCCATGTCTAACCCAGTTGGGTTCGTCTATAGCTGTTCTTTACATTTTAAGATATTGTCAAAGAACTCACCGGAACTCACCGCAACAATAGTTAAAAATGGCCGCAATTTTTACAATAAGGAAAAGTATTTATTTGGGGTATTGTCGAAAAAAATATAATTTTACGGACACTGATCACTGGACACACTAAATATGAAAAAAAAAACTCAAATTCACGAAATATTAACAATTGATGGAATGGTGAAATGAAATAGTTTATTGAACAAAATAATAAAAATGAATGAAACTAATACCAATAACTGAAAACTAAATAGTGCAATAGTTTGATATTGCACCATTGGCTAAATTAATTCTCGTCACGTCGAAAATACACGAACCAATAATACTTGCAATTCTATCAAACATGTCAGAACACATGCAGGATTCATTGCTGAATAACTAGTACATTATTCCAATAACAAATCGATTATTCATTAAATTTTCTTATTCATGAGTGTGGATACGTGACTCCTTTTTGTCGAGGACCAAAAGCAATTTATTTATTTCGCCAATGCCCTGTTTGTTAACGCTCAACTGAGATGTGGGCTTGTGTTGTCTACGAATTTTGGGAAACATAGGTCTTATTAGGATTTAAACAGGGTACAGAATCTTTCTTCTGGTTTTTTTATTATTGTAAATGTGTTCGCCCTTGGCTTCGTACTGAAGTCTAGAGTTGAGAAGAAGCCGACGATGTTAGTAGTGGGTTTACCCAGAAGTAGCCTATTCACTGTTCTATTCTGTTTCGTGTTAGTCATATATCTAAGTATATGATTTGCTTAACTAATAGAAGCCCGTTCCGTTCGTACAAAGTTCGCTTAAAAGGTTTAATTTAAAAAATCTATTCTTCCTATCATGTATATACTAGTGGCCCGCCCTAACTTCGTTTCGGGGCCGTGGATCAAATGAGCCAATAGATGGCGCTGTGTCCAATAACATCGCGCAAGCGTTTCGTGTTTTCGATTTACCTATAAGCATTGTCGTTGTCTATAGAAGTTATCTCTTTATAAATAGTATAGAAGAAGATAAAAGATGTTTTTCAGTCTTCATAGCTATACTTATAATAAAAACAATCTTCATTCAAATCTATGCCGTAAATATCAAGATTAGCGTAAACAAAGCAACGTACAACTTTTTTCAAAATCATTGATTCACTTTCTGTTACTGGTTTTTGAAAGCCCCAAGTTATTTTGAGATAAATACAGGCATCCAATATTCAGACACAATTTTTCACATTATTGTTATATTGTATTGAAGACGGTCATAAAATTGAAGACCTCAAGTCGTATTTACATATGTATGTCGGAGCGGCCGGCTCAGGAACGACATCAGAGGGGTTTTCCATTATTTCGACTATACTATTACGACTGGCACTTTGTAGGCGTTGAGTAAAACGTCCGAGTTACTTTTAAAACTACTTAGTTATGATAGTTCAATCTTATCCATTTGGTACAGGCCGGCTCAGGAACGACATCAGAGGGGTTTTCCATTATTTCGACTATACTATACGACTGGCACTTTGTAGGCGTTGAGTAAAACGTCCCGAGTTACTTTAAAACGACTTAGTTATGATAGTTCAATCTTATCCACTTGGTTCAATACAAAATGTTCTTGACACAACTAAAACTAAATAGAATTAAGTTATTTTTAGAACGGATAACGAGTCCGCGGGTCGCGCTGTGTCAATACTCAGCTCAGGATAAAGACTGACTCCCAACCTCCTAATACCATAGCACAACTTAATGTAAACATTAAAACAATGGGACTCTTGATAGCCGACCCGCGGCCACGTTCGGCAACGCACCATAGGGTGACGTCACCTCCGTTCCCAGGATCGACAATGCTACACCTTTGTTAACGTAACATAAACAAACTCTCCCGAGAATCAGAGTAATCACTGTGGGCTATCGTTTAGCGGCGCTCTATTATTTGCGCGCCGACACGGCGATCCTGACTCTCACACGTCCTCGTGTGCATAGGAGATGGGGACATTAGTCGTCATCTCTAAAGTTCAAACCTTCTATCTTCGGACCGTTCGGCTATCCTACTATAATGCCACGAGTGAAAGGTCTCCGCAGATTTAACAAAACCATTGGCTGATATCATCATCTCATTAGTTATATCAAGGAACAGGTTCACTGCCATTATCGTCATGGATTCATCAATTGTGATGTGTAAACTTCAAAAAATACAATTCCACTACCTCGTAGGTATAATAACGTGATTTATTTACTTCCATCAACTCCACCGAAACACTCAGTGTAAACCAAGGCTCATCGAGCCACAACATCAGGCTGACTATATTGGACCACCATCCGCAAGTCACACCTCGTCAACCACCACTGTGGTCCACCACAGGTTAACTATATAGGATCACCATCCGCAAGTTACACCCAGACTACCACTCATGTGGTTCACCAAGGCACCAAGCCTAGCCTTCCACAAGGCTCATCACATCCGTTACTTCCCCTGCCGCCGCGCAGTCTCCATACCAGCTACACTGGGTTTGGAATATGACCTACGATCGACAGTGAGAACAGGCCACTAAATGAATCACGTTAATGCGCGTCACCATTCACGCCAAAGTTTGCACACTCGTTGCTCGTCACCGCCGCGCCAGCCTCCGACCAGCTAAACTGGGTTAGGAATGTGGCCTACGATCGGCAACAAGAACAGGTCACAAACCAAGTAAATCTATCCCGTATCATTGCTCAACTACATCAGCGCCGACACTGGCCAAACCTGATTCCTCTTCATCATCATTTTCGTTATCCAAGAATTGTTCAAATTCCGTGGGGACGTCACACTCTGGCATAGCTCGTAAACGTTCATGGGCATATTTATAAGTTCTTTTGCAATCTAATGACTTTAACAGATATCTATCTCCTTGTAATAATTCAATAATTTTAAAAGGTCCTCGAAACTTTGGATCTAATTTGTTTGATTTCTTTCATGATTTTCTATCAGAACGAAATCACCAACAGCAAATTTTTTGATGTTTGCTTTTGTTTTATCAAATCTGTTTTATCTTGCCTTGCATTTCGGTTGATTAATTCTGATGCGCGTTCTCTGATCTCATCTATGTTAACTTCAGTTTCGTCTTGGTCACCCAAAGCTAACAAAGAAAGGGGTCTAGCTACCTTTCCAATCAGTAACTCTAAGGGACTTGCCTTAGTCACACGATTAGTGGTAGAATTAAGAGCAAGTTGGGCATCTGAAACAGAATCTTGCCACGTCCTGTCTTTATTCATTCTACTGCAGTAAGCATTTTCTTTAAGGTACTCATTACGCGTTCTACCATGACCATTAGCTCGGGCTGTACCAGTAGCAATTAGGTGTAGTTGGATGTTATTTGAACTACAAAAATCACGGAAATGTTTATTTGCAAAACATCTTCCTTGATCTGCAATTACTCTCGTTGGAGCGCCAAACAAACCAATGGCATAATTCAAAGCCTTTATAGCGTTTGGTGTGTCAATTTTAATCGAATGTCGTAAAAGAACGAATTTAGTAAAGGCATCAATAAGAACAATTATGTACTCTTTTGTTTGATTTGATCCACTAAGTTTTCCAGTAATATCAATATGAATAGTGTGCCGTGGCACATACATTTTTGGTATAGGATGGCTCGGCTTACGTTTTGCCGGATTTAGACATTTTGCACGTAATACAATTCTCTACAAATTTTCTAACATATTTGTTCATATTTGGAAACCAGTAAAAGTCAAACTTTTATCTAAAGTTTTTTCCCAACCTAAATGCATTATGGATTCATGAACCTGGTTAATTACTGACCATCTGAACGCTCTAGGTACTATAGGCAAACACTGAGTTTTATAATTACGTTCTATTTTACGATGCAATATACCATCATTTATTTCGTATGTGTTTAGCAAATCACTATCTACTACTGCATTACTAGTTTTGTAATAATGTCAGCTAATTCAGAATCGCGTTGTTGTTCAGCTTTTAAGCAAGTTTTCGATACTTTTATTAAATTTACTCAATTCTCTACTACCATTTTACTTCCTGATTTTCACTTGGCATAGGATTCATAGACAAAAAGTCTACATGAGTAATTCTCTTTCCCGTCCCGAAAACAATTTCAAAATCAAATGCATGCAAAAATACCCACTAGGGTGACCCTGGTGATACTTTCTTTGATCAGAACACTCAGAACCAGAGTCAAAATAAAAATGGAACGACTGACCGTTTCAAGTTGAGCGAGAGTTGTCAATGGAGCAAAATTAACACGGCGTCGCTGCTTCCCAACCGATGACTCCCGACGCCACCTCCAGATGTTACCCTTGTTGTACATTGCGTAGAAATGTGTCCTAGCTTCCCACATTTGCAGCATTGTACTGGTTTTCTTATTTTATGTTCTCTTATCTCGTCTTTCTTTGTTTGTACAGGTCTCTGTTTCCCTTTTCTTGCATTTTGTGCCCCAATTTTCCACAAATAAAGCACTTTAGGTCGCTTTTCATCCAGCGTTTAACCTCCGCTTCACCTTTTGAATCTTCGTTTCAAAAAGCTATACACTTGCAATTCTTTCTGCAAGCCGTGGCGTGTTTTTATTTCAGTGGTATATGCCAGACGACGTAGTCTTGGATCGTGTTGAGCCAAATTAGCCATTACAGTAGAAACTGCAATCTACTATAACTGATGGCTTCCACTGATTAAGCAAAAAATTTACCTGACGGCTAGCATAGGCACCATAATTTTCACCTTCCTTGGGCTTTTCATTAATTAGTTGAAGAATAGTTCCCGCTGGTGTCTCTACGGAAGAGAATCTATTGACAAATAAAGTCTTAAATTTGGTCCATATTATTCCAGCATAAGAAGCTTGAGACAACCAAGAAGACGCAACACCTTTCATAGCTTTTGCCAATGTGGCGATAAGCGATCCCCCTTGTAGGGGTCTTTCCCCCATACATAGTTCAGCAGTGGTACGCCAACCCTGCGGGTCATTGTCACGTTTGTCCGGATTAAATTCTGGCAACACTGCACAAATATTGGTGGATGGGGATGACATAGCACATATGAGTGCACGCAAATGTTCATTTTGCACTTCAAAAAGTTTTTGCCATTGTTCGTCTTTCTCCTTATTCACTAACTCACTTTGAACTCGCGACGTGAATCCCACTTCTGATGTCGGAGCGGCCGGCTCAGGAACGACATCAGAGGGGTTTTCCATTATTTCGACTATACTATTACGACTGGCACTTTGTAGGCGTTGAGTAAAACGTCCGAGTTACTTTTAAAACTACTTAGTTATGATAGTTCAATCTTATCCATTTGGTACAGGCCGGCTCAGGAACGACATCAGAGGGGTTTTCCATTATTTCGACTATACTATACGACTGGCACTTTGTAGGCGTTGAGTAAAACGTCCGAGTTACTTTAAAACGACTTAGTTATGATAGTTCAATCTTATCCACTTGGTTCAATACAAAATGTTCTTGACACAACTAAAACTAAATAGAATTAAGTTATTTTTAGAACGGATAACGAGTCCGCGGGTCGCGCTGTGTCAATACTCAGCTCAGGATAAAGACTGACTCCCAACCTCCTAATACCATAGCACAACTTAATGTAAACATTAAAACAATGGGACTCTTGATAGCCGACCCGCGGCCACGTTCGGCAACGCACCATAGGGTGACGTCACCTCCGTTCCAGGATCGACAATGCCTACACCTTTGTTAACGTAACATAACAAACTCTCCCGAGAATCAGAGTAATCACTGTGGGCTATCGTTTAGCGGCGCTCTATTATTTGCGCGCCGACATGTATATATTACATATAAAGCCCTAAACAATTGACATTATATTGTGTCTGCTGCCTAAACCTATAGGTTCAATTCTTTCTTTTATTCACCGTGTCATCTTAACTAAAAACATTCTCACACTATAAAACGATGCTAGTTTATCAGCTCTCCGTCAAAGCTATGGAAACAACTCAACTTAAATTGGCATAGTAACTTTGTGCGGAGAAATGTTCAAGCACCCATGGGATACACGATAAAGGACTTTCCTGACAGACTCAATTCCACACGGGGTAGTGAAAAGCAATGTGTATGTAAGAATAAAAGGTAAACGACGAACATAAATATAAGCTTAGATAAAGAAAATGTTACTCTAGTTTTTGACCCTAAGGGGTTTGGCTATTCTATGGACGATCACGCAAACGAAGTTGCGGCGGCACTATATTGGAATAAGGTGAGATGATATGTTTTCAATCCGTTTATTTGTTATCTGAAATTAATTAGTTTATGGCAACACCACTTGGGAGGTATATGTCCTCCGACTCCTATAATAACTTGGGAGGTCTGGACCCTCCGTACTCTATCCGTATCCGAGATGCTTTTGCTATCGCTGTTACTCCGAGCACAGAACAATATTACTCCTAGACTCCGAGATTAACTCCAAGTAAGTGAATCTGTTTATTTTTCAATAAATGACAGATTCTCTTTATAAAATCGTTCTTAAATAGCGGCCAGTATCAAGGAGTTTACCATCGTTACAGTATCTACCTATTATATTGACCGATCTATCGACCATTTTCCTGAGTATGCGCCCCTTAATGTCCAGTTTAATAAATCAATCTTTCCCGAAATTTATTTGGACAAAATGTTATTCGAGGCATGACGCGACATGTTTGGGCGCGTTGTTAAGTGACATGTCAAAATTCCGAGCGAAAACAATTTTCGCTCTCGCTCGCTTGCTGTTACATTCTTGCA
>JABMDO010001712.1:0-11978 GCA_014851415.1 Cnaphalocrocis medinalis
TACCCTATTCGAACCACAGAGTAACTTTAATATATCGGTAATAGAGAGATCAGTCGCGAAATTGTTCAGCGCCATCTAGTTAAAATATTACATACCACTATTATCTATCTACATACGTACGTAGTGTAGGTTGGGTAGGTATACCTATATAGGTCATTTAGGTATTCATATATTATATCTTATTGCTGAATTTCAACAAGAGACTTTTTGGTGTCCTTTGGGGTTTTTTTTGAAATCAAACATTGTTTTTGATAATCTAAAATTAGTTCATAGTCTAAAACTATGTTAGATTTTACGAATCCACCAAAATGACACCAAAAAATCTCTTGTTGAAAATAATATATAGGTACAAAGATACACAGGTTTAAATTAATGTTTTTTATTTTGTCTTTTATAATATTCCATTGCCTTTTATTTTCATGCATCATTGACAAGGGCGCTTTTCAGTAGAATCATTAGCATTCCAACCCTTATTACCCTTATTGTGTAGATAGTTATGCTCCTAGTTATACTATTTCGTCGCAATGAGTTTGACGATGTTTTTTGAACTTAGCAGGTGGGTGGATAGACATTTGGTTATGTAATTAAACATTGTTATGCAACAGCGGGTGTAAGGGGTGTGAACGAATACCATTCCGCCCCAAAAGCCAATCTCACATGCACGCAGTGCATCCTGCCAAATAGCGAACTAGGCTCTGGCGACCGACTGATGGCGGTATAACGGATAACCATCCAAAATCTCAACGTAGCAAATTAACAGCCCGGTGACGGGCAGCAGCGTCACCAGGGCAAATAGCTTCTTCAATTCCGGGAGACGAGAGCGGGTGGGTTAGGCAGAGGTCCAATGTCCAGGTGATGATGCTGTGGTCGATATATAAAGCGGCAATCGGTGTCCAGGTAACAAAAACAGTCTTCAAGAAGAAAAAAGCCACGAAAAACATCCAAGCAAACGCACACAATTCGAATTTGAAAGCAAACGAAAAGAGAAAAAAATTTGCACTAATTTGTGACAACTCGAGTGACGTGTCAATGTCAGGCGGCGCGCTCCATTCAACGTAATTTACAGGTTATTGTTTATGTCACTATTTAATCTGCATGACAACTTAATAACATACTGCATAGTACTGAACGTAAAATAAGTAATTAACGTCATCTAGCAAGAAAGTTCAGTACTTATTCTGATCATGATTCTCCATACAAAAATGAATAATACTGAGTGAACGCACACTGATTCGAACTTTCGTATAGAGCTTTCATAAAATATAGAGCACTTTTAGAGTTGGTTTGAGATTTTCCTTAACACCAACTGGGGGTAGGATTTGGGCGGCCAATCGTTAAACAGAATGTTGTTACCTATAAAATAAATGTGTATCACTGACGTTTTGGCTGAACAAGATTAAACGAATAAAGTAAGCTAACTCCAATTGATTGAAGATTTTGGGTTGTGAATAAAATTAAAACCGATGTTTTTGCGTCAGCTAAAGGCAAGTAATTCTCGCCGTCCAAAAACATCTGCGTGATCAGAGGAGTAATTTAGTTGAGCAATGTAGTGAGGAAATTATTTCTCTAGCCTAGATCATTTCCTTTTCAATTCACGAATCCTATCTACCACTGGAATACGGATCTTACCGGCCAAAGCTGATTCAGTTATATCGTATAATTACTTTAAAATCCGGTTAAAAGTACAGTTTCGGCCGTGACCCGCGCGGCGGGGTAACTCGATTGGTATCGAGCCAGAATTCATAAAGTGTGAACATGGCATTCATATGAAAAAAAATCGGTAAAAAAACTTTTAAGTTAAACGGTTTTATCTTAAGTGCACTGAAAACTAGAAAATAATAATAACAATTAGGTATTCTGAACTTCTAGTACAGAAATATTTTAGTACTAGGCAGAATAGCTTTCATGCATATTAGACTAAAATGAAAACGTGGGGCCCATACTATCTGTAATACTTTCTTTATCTTTCTGTATCGACTACTATAATCGTAACTGGAGATTTTGACAATCAAAACCAGCCGTGGCGGCTTCACCAGCGAACGCCGAGCTCATGATCTACCAAGTATAAAGATAAACTTTGCCATGGATGCTTTGGATTCAGAGGGGCCCCACGTTTTATTTTAGTCTAATATGCATGAAAGCTATTCTGCCTAGTACTAAAATATTTCTGTACTAGAAGTTCAGAATACCTAATTGTTATTATTATTTTCTAGTTTTCAGTGCACTTAAGATAAAACCGTTTAACTTAAAAGTTTTTTTACCGATTTTTTATTTTCTAGTTTTTAGTATTTAATGAAAATGCCTACCGAATATTCCTCATATATAATTAATTTAGTGCATCATTATTACATGGTTTTTTACCTGATAATTTATTACAATAACTGGGGCCAAACAATTTCTGTAATGTGGCCTATAGCACCATTTAGCAATAATTTTGTCCGGGAGAAGACGTAGTCACAACCGAGCTTCTGAATGCTGCCGGCAAGCCGGTGCTGAAGGAATTTCAGCGTATATTTAACTCGGTTCTTTTCTCCGGGAGAACATCTAGGGCGTGGCAGCGGAACTTGGTCGTATTGTTCTTCAAGAAGGCGACCGAAACCTTACTGAAGAACTATCGACCAATTTCACTCTTAAGTCACGTCTGTCTATAGGTAAGTTGTTCTCAAGAGTCATTTCGAATCGCTTTACACGAAGACTTGACGAAGCTCAACCTGCAGAGCAGGCCGGGTTCCGACGGAGTTATAACACCATAGACCATATTCACACAGTGAGACAGGTTATACAGAAGACCAAAGAATATAACCAGCCCCTGTGCATGGCGTTTGTGGAATAAGCTTTTGACTCCGTCGAGACCTGGTCTGTTCTCGAGGCCTTGCAGAGGTGCCAAGTCGATAGGCGATATATCAAGGTGCTGAGGTGTCTGTAAAACGCCGCTAATATGTCCGTAGTAATCCAAAATGGCCAAACTGAGCCTGTCTTGCTGCGACGTGGTGTAGGAGAATGAGAGATGTTATATCTCCGAAACTCTTCTCCGCTGCGCTGGAGGACATGTTTCAAAACCGCTAAACTGGAAAGAGCGCGGAATCAATATTAATGGCGAGTACAATATCACACCTAAGATTCGCAGACGACATCGTCATCTTGGCGGAAACCTTAAATGACCTACAGGAGATGGTGAGCAGCCTGGCTGAATCTTCCAAACACGTCGGTCTTCGGACGAATTTGGATAAAATCAAGGTCATATTCAACGAGCTCGTTGATCCGGGACCGGTCACTGTTAATGGAGTACCTCTCGAAATTGTCCAGGAATATGTCTATCTAAGACAAACGCTCCAATAAGGCAAAAAACAGCTTCGAGAGAGAATCCAATAGAAGAATTCTGCTAGGCTGGGCAGCATTTACTTTAAGTCTTCTCGTCACCTATTCCTCAAAGTCTTAAGTCGAAAGTTTTCGACCAGTGCGTCCTCCCGATCATGACTTACGGTGCCGAGACGTGGACACTCACGGCTGGACTAATCCACCGGTTCAAAGTCGCTCAAAGAGCTATAGAAAGGGCTATGCTTGGAGTATCTCTGTAGGACCGCATCAGAAATGATGTAATCCGACGGAGAACCAGAGTCACCGACATAGCCCACCGAATTAGCAAACTAAAGTGGCAGTGGGCTGGTCACATTACCCGTAGAACTGACAACCGTTGGAGCCGTAAAGTCCTTGAGTGGAGACCGCGACTCGGTAAACGTAGTGTTGGACGCCCTGCGACAAGATGGGATGATGATATTCGAAGGCTAGCTGGTGTGGGCTGGATGAGAGTGGACGAAAATCGGGAGCGGTAGCGTACATTAGGGAAGACCTATGTCCAGCAGTGGACGAGTGTGGGTTGCTGATAATGACCAATCCTTTTGTAACGTCAATGTTGGACCGCAAAATTACTTTGCTCCTACAAATATTTCAAGTACTGATGGTAAGCCTCCAGTCTTATTTATATCTGTTGGTAGTATATTTGCTAAATTTAAATTATCTGTTTTTCGTGTGCGTGAATTAGTTGGTCCTGTACTTAAATGGTATAAATTCGAGATCATATCCGCAATTATCTACATTATATACGAGTAATGGACATTTTATCGGTAGACCCCCCCAGAGGTCCAGTTAGAGGGGCAAGACTATAATATAATAAATACAACAAGAGGCGCCCAATCTTGAGGGGAAAATGCTTGCGACATTACATTTTTAGCCTTCCTAATACCATACAGGTCCTCAGCACGTTTTAACCTATTACCTTAACTTAGGTGGTAAAGCTACCGCTAACTACGTAGGTACATCTATTACCTATTTTTTTTTTAATCTGTCCTCCTAACGTCACACAATCTTGGACACAACTGTTCTGGACACGACTACTCATGCCCTCACCTAATACGCCATTTTGTAACGACGTCCATCTTGGATTTTAAAATTTTTGTCATAATCACGATAGTTCTACTTGTGTAGCCCTTTCATTTGATACCCTATTGAGGGGGTTGTGGAAAAATATGATATTCGCCATTTTGTACCGGCGGGCCATCTTGGATTTACAATGTTATTGACATTACCACATTGTATTGTCATCGAAACTAAAGGTGAGTACCAAATTTCAGATCAATCTGACAAGAGGAAGGTACTTAAATTTCAATTTCTAAATTTGACCCAAGAAAGAATAAATAATAAAACAAACGGGGTGAGCTAAATAAAACCGTTTAAAAAGAGAGGGATCCAAAGTATAGTCACGTTGATAACTCCTCCCATTTTTTCCTAAATCCATGTGCGTATTTACAATTTTTATCGTTAATGAGGGTGGAAAAAAATAATGTGGATCCATGCACGTTTCGGAAATATTCTCAAACTGTGAACATCCACGCTCAATTGATTCTAAACGTGTAACTAATGACTGGGTTGCTAAAATCAAAATTCACTTCGTTAAAGTTTCTCTACTAAAAATCCTGGTATTAACCGTATCCCGGGCTCCAACGTGATAGTCGTAGCTGATATAAGATGGAATCCTTACAAAGTATACCTACTTTTAGTAAAGTTGAATAGTGTTTTTGCAGAATACTAGTAAGGTATCTACTAATTTTTGCTTGTAATTCCCCTTTAACATTAGATTGCGTCCGATGTTGTCGCTTTACTATTTGGCATTCAGAATTTGGCAGTCTAGTAATATCAATAAAGAGACTACGGTCTAACCATCACAATTTTTAAATTGGTGTTCAGAAACCATGGCACCACCGAGGCAGTGAAAGAATTACCTACGCTAATAGATTTTAAAAACCCAGTGGTGTATGTACGTACGGATTCAAACCATGAAGTCCCATGTTACCACGAAACCTCCCTAGTGCGAAATGCGCGTTTTACCTATTGAGAAAATCTACATCTTCTTCTTCTATACTATTTATAAAGAGGTTAATCTCATATTATACGCCAGGGCTTATAGGCAAACCGAAAACACGAAACACTTGCGCAATACAATCAAGGCCTACCAATAGATGGCGCTGGCGTGATGAAACGGAGTGACGGGGCGGGCCACTAGTCGAATATAAATAACTAGATGGCCTTCTTATCTTCTGTTTTTAAACAGTTCCTCAACTTTTATAGAGTAAAGTCGTCTTCAACATTTCCCCTCGCGAAGTATGATCGTGCGAAGTCACACGTTCATATCATAAAGCGAATGCTAATACGCAGCTAATCGTCTCTTATGAAAAATTCTTCGGGTCACATAGCACGGACGCGGCGGAATTCAAACCATTGATCGCAGTTATTGGATTTTATATTCCGCTGTGTCATTTTATTTATATGAAAAGAATGGCGATTGAATAGAAGATGGATCGAGGTAGATGATCGTAGCAGATCTTTTTGGTCTTAATTCTTTTCGTGTTTTTTTTTTACGGTTCGATTGCTTTTTTGATATTTGGGGAACAAAACCAACATGGCAAAGATATAATGATGATGATGATGGCCTAAGTCCCGAAACGTCTGTTACAAATAAATTAGGTGCATCTGAGAGAAGGAAAATATAAAAGTTACTTACCCATCGCGGGTGTAGTTATGCAGTAAAGTTAGTCCTGTAACAAACCAAAATTATTTTTACATTATAATATGGTGATATGCGATATGTTCAAAATGGTTAGACGTAGTTAGGGGATGTAAATGTTCACAGACACGGAAGGCAAACGAGCAAGCGGGTCACCAGATGGTAAGTTAACACTGCCGCCCAAAAACATACGCTACACCCGAAGGAGTGCGCCTAATCCCGTCATAGTAGCGATGACTTGATTTCTATGATGGAGGCCTTCGCTCTGCAGTGGGACAGTAGGTATGTAGGATGATACTTAACTTTATTTTTTAAAGTACTGATAAATAAACAAATGATTTTATACAACACTAGCGGCCGCCCGCGACTCCGTCCGCGTGGAAAAGTAACTTTTTACCCCCCTTTCAACCCCTTACAACCCCCTTTTCGCAATACAATGTAGCCTATTGTCCTTTCTCAGGGTCTAGATTATCTGAATACCAAATTTCATTTAAATCCGTTGAGTAGTTTTTGGCGTGAAAGAATAGCAGACAGACAGACAGACAGACAGGACAGACAGACAGAGTTACTTTCGCATTTATATATTATATATAGTAATAGTATAAGTATATATAGTATATAGTATAATAGTATATAGTATATAGTATAGTATAATATGAAATATAGTATAGATAATAGTATATAGTATATTATAGTATATAGTACTAGCGGCCACCCGCGACTTCGTCCGCGGGAAAAGTAACTTTTTTTCCCCCCCTTTTAACCCCTTACAACCCCTTTTTTCGCAATAAAAAGTAGCCTATGGTCCTTTCTCAGGGTCTAGACCATCTGTATACCAAATTTCATTTAAATCCGTTCAGTAGTTTTGGCGTGAAAGAGTCAGCAGACAGACAGACAGACAGACAGACAGACAGACAGACAGACAGACAGAGTTACTTTCGTAGTATAAGTATATTAGTATTGATCTGATTTCCTTCTAACTAGCTAAACACTCGTGCTACAAATACAAGACAACAGACTAATACCCTCAAGGGTAAAGCTCGCAGGTAACCTGTTAATTTGAGAACAGTTAATTCGTTACCATTAGCTAACTACTCGTAAGTTAGCGCAGCCACCCGTAGTAAGTCTTGGCCTCAGATAAAAGAGCCTCCACCTAGGTCGGTCTTTCGGCCATTTCTCGCCAGTCATCTGCCAAGAGTCCGAGCAATATCGACGTGTCCTCTCTATACACTTGATTGGATAGTATCCGGATGGCAACACTGTCCAGCGCGCCTTATCATAGTAACGAGGACTTGATTTTCTTTAATGGAGGTTTGTGCCCTTCAGTGGGACAGTCCTATATAGGCTGATACTAGTACTGATACTATACTAGATGTAATGCGAAAACTTTCGTTTGAATTTAATCCTCACATCCCTCACCTCACTGTAGTGAGTCTGATACAGGTTAATAGGTCAATGCATAATTTCACAAACGATTCCGAGCAGGGCTAATAAGCAATAACTCATCCGAGAGAAATAATGATGCCAACAATCAATCGATAGTTTCAGCTAATGATGTTGTTCTTGTTGTTAGAATTGTTGGTTGTGGTTTTGTAAACCCTTGATAGATTGGTCCCATAACCCACACTATCTTCTTGATATTCGTCAGAAACTAAGTAATGTATAAAATATGAACCTACATATATTTATCGAAATTAAGTTATCACTACTATGATGGTAGGTTAGGCTTGCCTAATGCGGTTTGTTGATCACAAACCTGAGTTACGTTCAAGATATTCGAAACATACTTTTGCTCAACCCGGGTTAATTAAAAAGTAGCTAAGTTTTTTTTTTATTTGAGACATACAAACAATTACACTAAGTATTAGAATAGAAATAGAAAAAGATTAATAGTTTACTCTCCACAAGTTCTAATTGTACAAAATGAGATTGGCATCTTAGTCAATAAGTAATTTCTATTTTTTAAGTAGGTGTTAAAAAAGTAACTAGTAAGTGGACTTTAGCCAAAAAAAAAAACTTTAAAACTGAATTGCTTTTTTTACTTCCCCAGACATCTCCCGATTTGTTCGAGAAGAAAATTTGTCCATTGAAAGTCATTTTCAGATAACTAGTTCAGAACAAATTTAATCTGACTCACAGACGAACGGCTTTAGAATCGTTAACCTGTAAAAATGCTCAGTTCAGCGAATCTAAGTTCTAATATCAGTCTAAAGGTAATAAAATTATGGATTCACAAGTACATTGTCATTGTGATTTCTAATACTTTTAATCAAAAACTATTTTCATCAAAAATAGTCAATATCTAATGCACTTCGAATTTTATTGACAGTCTTCAGGTAATATGAACCCACGACCTTTTTCTAACCGAGCAACTGATTTACCGACTAAGGTTCTGAAGACTTTGGTGAATCAACGAATCATGTTAGTGCGTTTTGCTTCGCCGTGTGTCAACGATTTTTAAGTAAATTATTTACTTTTTTTTTCGAAGTATATGATTAATGCCGCACTAAGTAGTTTAAACAATTGCGTTACTCAATATAATATGAAGTTACTTCATTCTCATATAGCGAATGTTTCATACGGAATGAGACGACACGGCGTACCTATATTTGCGCCTCTAGCGTCATGTTTGTCCAACCATTTTCTACTTAATGCTTCTGGGATGAACTAACATACTGGAGTATAACTTCAACTTCACTTGCTTCTAATAATACTTGACGGGTTTAATTGAAGTCGTATATGATGACGGTTATCTAGTTATATAAATACAAATCCCTAGAACCTCTTCAGTTACGTAGAGACATTTGCCAGTCATAGTGTGCTCTACCGCCTCTATAATAGGGAATGCTCTGTGAGTTAATACAACTAATCCCATCCAACTCTTTCCATTACGAACAACACTTAATCACAACGTTTGCCTAATGCAGATTGGTGATCAAAAGCCCGTGTTAATACGAGTATGTTCGATAAATTCTAAACATACTTTTCCCCGACCCGTGATTCAAACCCAGGACTTAAAGATCGTGGCCCGGTACTCTAACCACAAGACCAACGGGGTGCATTACATATTTTTCGTAAATTTTTACCTATACTTACACCGATAAATAGTCGGTGTAATCTAATGACAGTAGGTTGATACTTTACTAAAACAAGTTTAACTAAATTGGTAAGAATTGGCAAATTAATTTGTTCAAGAATACAACAATATTTGTCACTGGAAGTTGTTTAAACAACAAAATAATATGAAGTAAAATTAGTGAAAACTCAATAATATTAATTAAGAACTACCTGGAACCTATAAAAGCTCCTCTCACCTCTGATCACAAAAACAGCGCTTTCAAATCAGGATACGAACTAAGTTTTAATTAAATTTTGTTGGGAGCTATTTAGGTGTTGTTACGTACCTACCACTGAGGTTATACAGGTGATATAACCAGTGGCTTAACCTCTAGAGTCCAGAGATATTAAAAATATACAGGATGTATCAGGGAACATTTACATCCTTTTAACCACGTGTTCTAACAACCATTTCGAACAACATTTGTTCACAATAACGTTCCGAAATTCATCGAAAATTTTTTCGACTCCCCATAAAAAATTATCAAGTTACGTGACAGACTTTGTATGTAAAGATCTTTTTTTTTATGAATATTTCAGAAGTCATGGAACAATTGTAGTTCAAAATGATTTTAGAACACATGGTTAATGATGTAAATGTTCACAGATATGTATACGTCACAGCCGGATCGTATAACACAACGGATAGCTGTTATCAAAAACAGGCCCGTTTTGAACTGTAGCGGATCAAAAATCTTAATAACGACGAAACGCAAAAGTTAGGTACCTACTTCCCAAAAAATAAAACCAATCCCGGAAAATCTATATTAATACTCTGGAGGAAAGATTAAACCGAAAGGCAACTTAACTAAAATAATTTATTTAGCCATTACTACTGAAACAATACTAACTGTTCTATTTATACCCTTTTTATTTCATAATTTTTTTGATATCTTCCCTTAAAAAACGAGAAATACCCACTTAAAACAACTCAAAACTTTTCGCACAACATTCAAGCAGCACTCCGGCAATTAATTTCATACCCAGCATCAACAAGGCGTCAAAAAGTTGTTAATAATAAAACAAACTATTTTTGCAACGAACTCCGTCTCGAAATGGCAAACAATTGCTTTACGGCCGGGAGCTCCCAACTTTTTGGCTCAAGCCTATTAATGTACAATTTGAAAACATTTCCTTGAGTAATGCGCTTTTTTGGTGTGAAGTTTATTTAGGAAATTTACATGATGAACTTAGTGACTTTTAAAGAGTTTTTTTTACTATCTGGGTGGCGCATTTGGTAAAGACCTCATACGCCAAAGGTCGTGGGTTTGATCCCCACCCTAGACAAACATTTGTGTGATGAACACTAGGCTGTATGTATTATATTTGGGATTCCTCTGATATCTGACATCTGTAAGTAAGACTTAAGTGCTTAAGTTACTTAGTACTGAGTCTACTCAATGTATGAGATGCTGTAAGAATGAATGATAATGGAAGGATTATAATTATGGATAATGTTGGTTCTATTATTTTCGACTTTTTTCTCAATGCATGAACGCGTTGGCAGATCCTCCATACCTTACATTTCTAATTTAATTTCCAATCCTTTTTTAGATTACGTAGGTATTCGTTTATTAAGTACACAAAATCAATCAGTATTTCATTTGAGTAATTTGAGTATTATTGAGTCTTTTCACGCACACTCATTAATCTTGCGATATCTCGAATACATACATTTCGACATCAATTGCCCATGGCTGATTTATTATACGATTTCTGTGCGTTTAGTACATTTTGATATTTGTCCGATAATTTATTATTAATTTCTTAGGCTTGTAATATATCATGCTAAGTCCTAATGTGATTTATGTAGCTTGGATTTAGAGGTAACATGTAGGTTATTCAGTACAGATTTTAAATTATATTTTCATTTTAGGTTTGTAGCCAAATGGAATAAACAGAAGCCCTTACATGAAACGAGCTAACCTGTATTTATCATCGTTGGATGTCTAAGCTCCGGCCGATGTTTCTCCTGGTGGTAAATTTCACTTTGTTCACTTTGTAACAGTACCTACAGCACAAAATAATATTGCTCAAAAGTTTCTTGTGGTGACGCGGGCGAAGCTAAGGTACGGTCAGCGATAGTCTAGTTTGCTGGGAAAATCACTTGCACTGCGCTTACGTTGGTACACCGAATAATTTGTCGACCGTACATCTCAGCGCAGGTGTGTCTGATTGGGTACTAAATGTTACATGTAGTGAACTTTATAAGGAACGGACGAGGGTAGATAAATTTCTAAGCTATCGACAAAAAGTAAAACTACCCTACTTGAACTAGTAAAACGAAATCCACCTGTGTTGTTTTATTGTATTTTAAGGGATACAATAGTAGCACCTATAACAAAACCGACTGTTGCCGACGTAGTTTTTACTGTATCTCCTCCACTTCGCACGTCTTTCACATCCGTTCTAATGAGATTCCTTAGACGCATGACACCGAGGCAAACTTTTTCTACTATCTACCTTCTACCGGAACCCGGCAATAGTGGTATTGCATTCGTCGCCTACGTAGCTACACGTAGTTCAAATTTGCGTAAAACATGGTCGTGCCATTGTAAGCAATACTCCTGCAGTTCCATGACATAACTGATGATTTATTATGTGGGAGAGCCACGCTTCGGCATGAATAGGCCTACTTGACCGGAGTGATACCACACTTGCAGCCCTTGCGCTGTGTTTCGTTGAATGAGTGTATGTACACAGAGACCTAATTGGGGAAAAAGGTGGTTAGAGATTGGCAGTGTATTAGCCACTCTTCTGATGTTGCAAGTGTCTATAGGCAGCGGATCTACTTATCATC
>JABMDO010001713.1:0-12162 GCA_014851415.1 Cnaphalocrocis medinalis
TTAACATATCTCTGTGTCTATGAGGTAAATAACACTTAATAAAATCATCGCAGGGTTCAAGTGGGACTCGAACCCACAACCCTCCACATACCGGGTGGCTGTTCTGGTATGCGGTGGGTGGTGGTATGTGAAAGGTCGAGTACCACCTGGACTCTTCGATGATTTTTAAGAGCACCTACTAAAGAATAAATTGCAAAGAATATCAAAAAGTACCTAACAAAAATAAAATGATTTATCATTAAGTAACTTATTATAAAATTATTTATTGTTGATTCATATTTTTATTTATAATAATTTGCCACATACGTTTTTATTAAAAATTTAAAATATGATCAGAGTTTGAAAACAAAACTTTATAATTATTGTTTAAAAAGAAGTCCAGATATTTTAAAGTATAAAAATAAATAGTAAAATTAATATTGATTGACCTGGCTTAAAAATAAATGAATTAGGTATTTTTTTTTAAGTTAATGTTAGCTACATACTATAGGGCAGGAAATAAATATGTGGACTTTAGATGTCAAAATACATGTTGATTTCATGTTTAATTGCTTTCATTTATTAGCTTTTTAACACATTCCTCGCCAGTTTTATTTAATTTACAAAAACACACACTTATCCTTTTAAATTCCATGTCATATAGCCAGGAAAATAGAAATACTCAAACCGAATATATTCGGCACTAAAACCGAATAATTCGGCCGAATACGAATAGTGAAAAAAGTGCCGAATATGCCGAATACCGAATACCAACCGAATATTCGGCGCATCTCTAATTTTTAAGTACCTACATTTAGTAAAAGCACAGAATACTTACATAATAGTACAAGTAAAAGTGGGTTAAAGCTTGGCAGCAGGTTTTTCGTGCACTATAATTTGTAATCATTGTGGGAGAGCCACGCTTTGGCATGAATGGGCCGGCTCTATCGGAGTGATACCACTGCCTCTCAGAAAACCGGCGAGAAGCAGCCCCTGTGCTGTGTTTCGCCGAGTGAGTGAGGAGGACCATCCGGGGGGAAGGGGATAAAAGGTTGGCAACGCACTTGTGACTCCACTAGTGTTGCAGGGCTCTATGGGCCGCCGACAAGTGATTGCCGCCGCAATCACTTAACATCAGGTGATCCATCTCAGATGGACTGCTCCTCATCCACCATAAATAAAACTAAGCAAACCCTCCCCAGAACGAATGCAAAGAGTACAGCAAGATGGACAAGTTCATGCTGAAGCTGAACCGAGTGAAGGTGCAGACCATGTGCCTGAGGGCGGAGAAGGCGAAGCTGGCCAAAGAGAACGTGCAGCTCAAGCTGTACATCAAGCGCTACCTCACCGAGCTGGCGCTGCGCGGGGGCAACCGCCCCGCCAGCGTGAGGATACAGTCCGAGCTGCAGAAGATTGATTCTAACGGGAAAATACTGTAAGTAATAGTTGTATGGGTATAAAGTAACGTAAAGTTAAAAGGCCTCCACCATAGAAATGACGTCATCAGCTGAAGCTATTACATCAAGCGCTACCTCACCGAGCTGGCGCTGCGCGGGGGCAACCGCCCCGCCATTATAGTCCGAGCTGCAGAAGATTGATTCTAACGGGAAAATACTGTGAGTAAAATAGTCTAGTTGTATGGATATAAAGTAACGTAAAGTTAAAAGGCCTCCACCATAGAGATGACGTCATCAGCTCAAGCTGTACATCAAGCGCTACCTCACCGAGCTGGCGCTGCGCGGGGGCAACCGCCCCGCGAGCGTGAGGATACAGTCCGAGCTGCAGAAGATTGATTCTAACGGGAAAATACTGTGAGTAAAATAATCTAGTTGTAAAGATCTATTTTTGAAACGAATGGGCCGTAACTGTATGGAGATGAATGGGATGGATAGCCACGCTTCGGCATGAATAGGTCGACTCAACAATGAGTGAGTGAGGGTATCGAAAGCCCAATTGGGGGGAAAAGAGGTTAAAGGTTGGCAGCCCTTGTGACTCTACTGGTTTTGCAGGTGTCTATGGGTGGCGGAAATCGCTTACCATCAGGTGATTCGCCTGCTCGTCTACCACCTATAACATAAAATAAAAATAACTGGACATGACGCCGTCTGTACATGCCTACATTATTTACCCACAGGAACCGTCCAGTGACGTGCATAGAGGGTGCGCTGTCCAACGCTGTGCAACACGAAAAGAGGATGCGGGTCCTGGAGAAGAGGAACCGCGAGCTGGACGTGCGCGCGTATCCCAGGGTGGAGTGCTGGATGGCATAAATAAAATCCTTTAACCGATATTCGGCTACGGCAGCCAACCTTAACGATCGGCCACGTAGCTCATGTGTGTGCGCAAACACAGCTTGAGTGCACTCAGTATTCCATTTCCCTCTTAATTCGATGGGACACCAGTGAGACACGACCGAAGAGGGGTAGGGCGCAGGACTAACATCTTTGTGCTTTTCGAGGCACAGGGGTACAAGACCGCCATCTTCCAGACTTCGGGGTGACACTGAGAATTTCTGAATAATTTATTTTTTATGTAAGTATTGAGAGTGATAGAACTAAAGTAGAATTGGGCAGGACATTTAGCTAGGTGCGGTGATGGCAGGTCCACCTGGCCAAGATTATGACCGAATGGTGTCCAAGAAACGGCCGACGAAGTCCAGGTCGTCCGGTGGCGCGATGGGTCGACGACATCGCTAAAATCGGAGGGGCTACATGGATCCGAGCAGCTCAGGACCGGGCACAGTGGCGAAAGGGAAGGGAGGCCTATACTCAGCAGTGGGTACTACCGGGCTGATGATGATGATAGGTATAGGTTGTATTTACAATGACGTTTAACATGCAGTTCCTTTAACTTGCTCTATATAAAACTCTGGTACAAATTTTTTGACCCGACCCGTGGATCGAACCCTGGACCGGACAAGCGCAGCCGTCGCTTTAAAGCGCGACCCACCCACTACCACTAACCCACCCCCGAGGCAGGACGGCATAAATCAACACTGGAAACCATAATTACCTACACTCAGCAGCTTACAATCTGAGCCACCAGCAAATTTTTATACAAACATGGTTTGGAGGCCTGCAAATATAAAAGTTTCACTGGTGCATACATACGGTTATTGATTATGTAAGTGTTCAGCTAGCGACTACGCGACTTTTACTTCAGTAAGACTATACTATTTTTGCCAAAGTTAATATTGTACAAAAATAAATACATTAAGGTTGTGAAGCCAAATGTGAAAATGTTATGTTAGTTGTGCGATTTAGTCCTAAAATAGCTTTTAGCTTATTATTCTAAGCTTGTAGCAAAATATAAATCATTCATCTTTTTGGTAGCGAATAAACTGCTTAATGCAAAATAGTGCCTAAATAAATGTGCCAGATGTATGTAACTCTAAATAATAGCTTAAAATTGTATCTTAACATTTTCATGGTAGTAGTAGGTAGGTACAGTCAACAGCTTTTGCTGTAGGTACATACCTATCTTAACATTCATACCCACCAAAAACATCTGAACATTTCATAAAGAAAACCATTATGTTGTTGTTTGAGAAGAAGTAATTGTTGTCAAATGTTCAGATATATTAGGTAGGTTTCAACGCTAAGATCTCGAATTTGAAGAGATTATAATCTAATATTTTCTTACCTATTTAAAAAATCTATCAGCACATGCAGTATCACAAGTGTTTCCTGTTTACTGAATATGGATATTAACTTTATATTTGTTTTTAATAATATTAAGAGTAAAATTTTGTGCCCCAATTATTTTACAAGAATCAATTGACATAACTGACGAACTACAAACTATAGCATCCTAACTTAGAATTATGTTGAAACTTAATTTGCTTTTAAGAAATAAAAATACTACTTTTGTGTGAATGTGTTTATTTATTTCATCTTATGATGAAACCACCTAATTACTTTGTACAGACATGATAATAAAACTAAATGTAAGTATAGTTGCTAGGAATGTAATCATTCAGTAATTTTATAAATTTGACTGAATCCTTTTTGTAATATATTTAATTTACATCAAATTTATTTTATTTTTATACAATAAAAGCTTGTACAGTAGAACACCAATTATCAAAATTAAGTGGGATGGCGGTGAATTTTGACTATCAATTTAATTAATCACACATAGACTGGTAATAAATAAACAGTTGGTAAGATAAACAAGCACAGTTCTACAATTAAGCTCACTTGAACATCTTGATCAGAGTAAGTTGCAATCCCATCAGGTCTTCGATACTTGTATTTATTGAATGATTACTTGGTTTTAATATTTATAATTTGACTTAAGACCGATTCGAATTGGTGATTCGGATAATGGGTGTTCTACAGAAATATTAACAGTACCTAACCTAAAATCGTGTCAATCATTCCATAGCCGTGATTCCATTTAAGCCATTTGATCCATCTTCTCCAAGGTTCCACGGGTCGTCGAGGGCAGCCAGCAGCCTTGCCAAGCCTTTGTGACCCTCGGTATCAATATTCTTACACAAATCATCAGACAAAGGTACATATTCATCACACAGCACACTTTTCCCTTGGGACACGCCGTGAATTTCGTACCATCCTTCAAGAGGTTCGTTTATTGGCCTTTTCAACCTTATAAGGACTTCCTGGTCATCAACAGTCTTCACGTAAAACCCTTCACTTGCAGAAACTTTGGTGACTTTGCCCCAAAGAGTCACTTTCGCGCCATTTTTCTGTGCGAGGTTGCCGGCAGTAACGTAAGGGACGAATTCATCATTGTCTGGATATTGATTGTCTTCAAAAACATCGGTATCAGCCATTTTCAATAGTCGCTTTGATAATAACGAAAAAATAAGAATAACGATTTTTAAAAGAGCTTCGATACAAAACAGGCCGGAGCTGGAGGAAGCATTCGTCGATTTGACAGCGGCTGTCAATTAGACAGCTGTCATCAATATAAAAGCAAAGAAATCATAACTTATACAGCATTAAAATATCGTTTTTTTATCTTTAAATGGTTGTCTGATAAGAAAATTATCAGCAAAGCGTGAAGAGACTACTCATCAAAGAATATTGGGGTCGATTCCCGATTCTGAGGGCGGGAATTCGCTCGTAAATATCTACTCGTATGCACAAATATAGTCCATATAAAGTACTGTATATACTTTTTTATATTCAATAATCTGGACATTGAATGTTCGTAGGGCTACATACTTTGCCCTTTTTATATTATTCTGCACCCTCGGCCCATCTCAAAAATAGGGTAGTTGACTAATATCGATGTAGTAAAAAATATTGATACTTTACCAAAATATTGGTAAATAAGAACCAATAGCCTAAATTTTCAGTTAAAAATATAACGTCTAGCTGGTTTTGTGAGCATTCAAAGTTTCATGGGCAAGTCCATTTTTAAAGTTTATAATATTATAAAAATAACTAGCTTTTTGCCGCCCCGCGCTTTGCGCGGGCGCGCCTTCAAGCTAGGTCTGCGACGCTCGGCCGCTCCGGGCTGCGCCCTGCGCGGCGACGCTACGGGCTTCGCCCTCCGCGGAGCTCGGCCTTAGGCCTCGCGAGACGCAGCTCGGCCTGCGGCCTCGCGAGATTACATAAGGCGGTTTTCCGTCTGTGACGGGCGTTGCCCTTGTTCTTTTTATGCCAACGGAAGGATAAATCAAATGTGTGTTCTTGGGCAGGTTGCGCCCCGAGTGGTGTTCTGCTTTGTTTTGTTGAAAAGACTTGCGATGAATGGCCGCTCTGGGCTACGCCCAACGCGGCGCTCCGCTTGGTTTTTTGTTGAAAATAGTTGTGATGAAATGGCCGCTCCGGGCTACGCCCTACGCGGCGCTCCGCTTGGTCCTACTACTCGATGGAACGATGAAGTGGCCGCTCCGGGCTGCGCCCTACGCGGCGCTCCGCTTGGTCCTACCACTCGATGTAACGATGAAATGGCCGCTCCGGGCTTCGCCCTACGCGGCGCTCCGCTTGGTCCTACCACTCAATGTAATGATGAAATGGCCGCTCCGGGCTACGCCCTACGCGGCGCTCCGCTTGGTCCTGCCGCTCAATGTAACGATGAAATGGCCGCTCCGGGCTGCGCCCTACGCGGCGCTCCGCTTGGTTTTGCCGCTCCATGTAACGATGAAATGGCCGCTCCGGGCTGCGCCCTACGCGGCGCTCCGCTATATCCAGTGTGCGTCAATTGGGATAATTTGGCGCTTCGCTATTGCTCTGTAGTATTACATAGAGCACAATGATAAAGTCCATACATACAGTTAGAAGGCCGCTCCGGGCTGCGCCCGACGCGGCGCTCTGCTATGTTTTCGCAATGTACCGAATGATTGAAATGGCCGCTCCGGGCTTCGCCCTACGCGGCGCTCCGCTTGGTTCTCCCAGTGCAGGAATTGATGTAATAGCCGCTCCGGGCTTCGCCCTACGCGGCGCTCCGCATACATTTTTCGGCGCGCCGACATGGTAGTGGCCGCTCCGGGCTTCGCCCTACGCGGCGCTCCGCCTTTGGTCCCGGTCTTGGTAGGAAAGTTTCAATTTCCCCATACAACTCCCTAGGAACCCTCACTCGAGCCAACTCCAGTACTAAATGTATGGGACAGCTTCCTACCAGGTCGAAATTTTGTTTTCTTTTTTTTTCAACGCCAACTACACATAGACGCTCTGATTGAACAAAAGTGACATCAAACGTCAGTTTTTGACAGGACCTCATACTCAGAAATTGAAAATTTGACACTTTACGTTTTGGGGTCGTTCTCCGGAAATATCAAGATTTTTGAGTTTTTTTTTTCACCATCGCGTAGCTCTCGTCAAGCTCAACAAAGAAGGTCATGTTAAAAAAGTTGAAAAAGTGGCGCCATCTGCCCGAAAAATCACTTTGAAGTTTTTTGAAAACTCACTTTTTTACAAAATGGCCGCCAACTCGTCCGCCATTTTGAAAATTAAAGAAAACGTATTTTTCCCATATACAACAACTATTACACAACCGAATGGCATTTTTACTTTTTTTCTAAAGTAATACCAGAGGACCAATAAGCTTTCTCGCAAATGACCATGTCGCGAAAATATTTTTCCCAACCACTCCCAGTGTTGCCAGGTGACATTTATAAAAATGGTCAAATGTCATTCGGACTGGCCCATTTAACGGCCTCCTGGGATTATTTTCTCCCAAAAAGGGCTATTTCCATTCGACACTATTTTGGGCCCTGACGCCTAAACTATCAAAAAAAGCAAAATTTTTTTTCGACATGGCAACACACGCAAGCAAGACTCACACCCGCCCCATACATACAAACTCCCTAAAGTGTCGCCATCTGTCAAAAAAATCACTTTGAAATTTCCAAAAATTTTTCAAATTCACAAAATGGCCGCCAGCCAGTCCGCCATCTTGTTTTTTTGACAGCGCGTCCCCTGACCATAGACTACATCATATAGCGCACCAGAGACAATTTTCATTTTTTTTCCATCTATGATACTCTCGTCCCAGGAGCCCCTCAAAGCCAGCGACACCCGAAAATTTATTTCCGCCGCCGTTTCCAGTGTTGCCAGGTTTTTTCCAAAAAACTACCCTGAGGACATTGCGAGTCCAAATAGCTACCAAACTGCATACTCGGATTTCGCAAGCATGGCAACTTTTTTTTCCTACCATTCGGGGCCGTGGCCCAAAAACTACCATGAATTTGGTAGAAATTCTCAGTCGTGGCAACACTGCGATAAATTACCCCCCGACGGTCCGAACATACCGACCCTCTCCAGAGTTGCCATCACCCCGCAAAATCCGTTTGAAAAACACCAATTTTTTTCTCCAAACAAAATGGCCGCCAGGGGCGGCGCCATCTTGGATTTTGGAAAAATGCAACTGACGTTTGAAAATAGAACATGTCCGCCACAGATTAAAAAAAGAAATTTGAAAATCGAACGGCGCCCCCCCGAGCTACGATCCCGTGAAAAGTGCTCGAAATTTAATTTTCAATCCAAGATGGCGGCGCCGCCATTTTGTTTTTTTCAATTTTTTTTCCCCCTCCACTCGCTCAACTCCAACGGGCGATTCTCAGACACTTTTTAGAATTTGGCCATTTGATAGAAAAAAAAAAAGTGAATATCGCAAAAAAACGGCCGCCATTTTGTTTTTTTTTTTTTTCAACCACAAAAACCTGCTTTGATTAAACCAATAATGTTGACAGGTTAAAAAAACCCAAAAAAAAACCCCGGCAACCCCCCCAAAAACAGCCCTGATCAGTGAGTCAGTGAGTCAGTGGTAATCTAACTTTATATAATATAGATTATATCATTGAACTACCCACACATTAAACACAAACTTTTATTATAAAACTATGTACATAAACGAAACATTTGATATAGCTACCAAACAAAATTTGCTAGACGCGCATACAAGATACCAGCGTGTGACGTCACATGTTGGTAGCCATTTGTATAGAGCGTTTTTGGGCCCGCGTAAAATATGTAAATAAATAAATTAATAATAAATTGAGACAACATCACATACATTGTCCTGGTCCCAAACTAAGGTTTTCCCTTGTACTATGGAAACCAGAAACAACGAAGGAACTACAAACACCCAGACCCAACACAAATATCTGTTTCATCAACAAACATTTGTGTTGGTGCGGGAATCGAACCCGCGACCCTTGCGTCTCAACCGGCGTTCAAACCATTGCGCCAAATGGGTCGTCAATGTGCTCTTAAAGTTGTGATATCTCAGGTAATTCAAATCAGAATCAAATAATTCTTTCAACAATGTTTCTTTAATAGAGGGGTCTTTTGATTAAACACATAAAAAAAATAGTCAAGTACCCTATTGTACTAGATACAGAGACGAGAAATTTTGATTCGCGATATAGTAATAATAAGTAGGCCTTTATCTTTAGGCATCTTTGAAGCATGTATGAAAATCATCAGACAGCCCTTGAAAAAATAATCGGAATAAAACACGCATATAAAATTATTAAAATTTATTTCTCTTATAACTATTAACAGGTGACATAGCTCATCAGATAACTACTTATCACCTAGGGAATTTATTCAAGTCTCACTTATTAGCGTTTCATTACCTATTAAATCTTTGATAAGGACTGTTAGCTATGGTTAAAACCGCTGCTGACCTTGCGGTATCAAAAGTAGCTAGCTACACACTGAATAGTTTTGATCACAAACACAATCATATCCTACATAGGTAGGTTAACAGCTCTGTATGACAGGGCAGCCACTTTGGATGCTAACAGTTAAAATTTTCAAATTGGCCTAGCTTGACTTATAGCTAACAAAACGCCATTTAATAAACAAACAGATGAAAACAAAAGAACGACATTGCTACATTATGGAGGAAATCCTCGTTATAGAAACCAAAAATATTAACTATTCACAGATATATTTCATTAGACATTGAACATTGATTGTGTAGTCAAATCAGAATAAGTTCGAAAGATTATGAACATTACTATTACGTTTATATCATGCGTCAATAAAGTCATGGAACTAATTGATGGCGCCACTGCTGTTTACATCAGGGAGTATGAACACCCCATCTATACTATTTAAAAAGAGCCAGCGTCTACGGACGTCTACGCTCATTACGTTACCCGAAAAGAAGTAACACTGGCGCGATTTTATCCAGTGCCATCTATTGGCAAAGATTGGGACTAATAAAAAAATGAATGCCGAAGAAATGTGGGGACGGGCCACTAAATTAGTTTATCATGACATCGTTTATATTCTAGTTCCGTTATCATGACTTTCTTGACGCACTATACTTTCGTATAACAAAAGTTGATGTGGTAGAAATGGATCAACATTTCTTCATATTTTTGAAGTCAGTATTTTTCTTAAACGTTAGTCCTGGCAGTTTTGCGTCTATCCTTTCGTATAAAAAAGTTGGTATGTTGGTAGAAACGGATCAACGTTTCATCATATTTTTCTTAAATGTTGTTTGAAGTCCTGGCTGATTACTTCTACGCGAAGAGGTCCTCCCTGTCTGCGGCGAGGGTGGGCGCGGCCGCGTCCTCCATAGCGGCAAAGTTCATGAAGTGCGCAGGCCGGTGCACCTCGTGGTAGAACTCGCGGGGGTTGCCGAGTTGCACGCCGTACTTCATGTTGGGGTCGTGTCTTACGCCTGGGGAAGGAGATAATGTTGTAAATAGAGATAATATTTAAAAAGACCTCCCATAAACTTAAGAAGTTTAAGCACTGAAGATTAATATAAACATGACTTACGAATAAAATTTATTGATAAATTAAATACCCATTTTACAACAATTACTCATCATCATTTCTGCAAACAGACGTCCGCTGCTGAACCTATGTCCAGTTGGGGAGGTCTATGCCCTTCTCCAACTGAACAAACACTAGAACCACAATGTTTCCTTCAGGGTTGTTGCCAGGTCCGTATTGCGCGCGCCCCCTTCTTAACCGCCGGGCGTGAGCGACCACGAGCCAGGTGTAAGAGGCGACCAATATGTAAGCCAAACTCACCCATAAAGTTGTAATTCCAGCTTCCCTGACTGGGCACCATGAAGTATCCGAGGAAGCGATCCGAGAGCAGCATCTGCACCCTCTCGTAGTGGCTCGGTAGATATCCTTTAGGGTTGTTCCCGCGGTCCGTGTTGCGCGCGCCCCACCAGGGGTAAAAGGTATAAAATATGTTACTCAAACTAACCCATAAAGTTGTAATTCCAGCTTCCCTGACTAGGCACCATGAAGTATCCGAGGAAGCGATCCGAGAGCAGCATCTGCACCCTCTCGTAGTGGCTCGGCAGGTAGCCTTTGGGGTTGTTCCCGCGGTCCGTGTTGCGCGCGCCCCACCGGGGGTAATAGGCGACCAATATGTAAGTCAAACTCACCCATAAAGTTGTAATTCCAGCTTCCCTGACTAGGCACCATGAAGTATCCGAGGAAGCGATCCGAGAGCAACATCTGCACTCTCTCGTAGTGGCTCGGCAGGTATCCTTTGGGGTTGTTCCCGCGGTCCGTGTTGCGCGCGCCCCACTCGTACCCGCTGGGCGTGAGCTTGTACGCGGTGAGCGAGCACGAGCCGGGGGTGAACGAGCAGGTGATGATGATGGTCTTCTCGCCGTCCCAGGACGGGTTCTCGGCCATTATTTTGGCGTGGGTGGTGATGTCCTGTTGGGAGAGGAATTGGAATTTAATATGTTTAAAGCATATATTTTTTTAAAAGTAATTTCTTTCAATTTAAAATTTCCTGATGATCACCGTAGGAGCATCGACATCACGTCTGTGATTTTGGTGATCTAAGAACCTTAAGATTATACAAATTGAGGGAATCGTATTTCTGAAATCTATAAGTGATATTTTGTTATTTTTTTAATGTTATAGGTGGTAGACGAGCAGACGAATCACCTTGTAATGACCCGAAGTGGATCAACTTAGTCTTGCGACTTAGGGAGTCGACTTAGTGCCTGACATGACCCGCCTGGGACTCTTCGGTAATAAATTGAGATTTTTATAAACATACATTATACAGTCAAAAATATACTGATGCTAATGTTAAGATGTTGATTTCTTTGAACAAATTTCTAAGCGAGTCTCGTGGTCTAAGTCCGTATATGGCTCTGACGGCTCGCTTCTGTAGCACAAATATGGCTTGAATGTCAGCCGCAGTTCCCCACAAGAGTAGACCATAAGACATGACGCTATGGAAATAACTGAAATATACAAGTCTTGCTGCTTCAATATCGGTCAGTTGTCTTATTTTTCTGACTGCATATGCAGCTGAACTGAGTCTTCCAGCCAGAGCTGCAATATGAGGGCCCCATTGTAATTTTGAATCTAACCTAATGCCCAGAAATACGGTAGAATTAATAACTTCAACATCTTCATTGTTCATATTGATCCTAGTGCTGACCTGTCTTACGTTGGGCAATGTAAATTTAACACATTTAGTTTTTTTAGCGTTTAGAAGCAAATTGTTTACAGTGAACCAATTTAGCACTTGGGTGAGAGCATTATTTACATCGTCAAAGTTATCTTTCTGTCTATTAGTTTTAAAAATTAAAGAAGTATCATCTGCAAATAATACTATGTCACACAAGTCTTTAGTAAGGTAAGGAAGGTCATTTACATATATAATAAACAGTAAGGGCCCTAATATCGAGCCCTGGGGCACTCCCATGTGTAAGAGGGCACCGGAAGAGTCAATTCCATTAACATTGACTTTTTGAATTCTATC